>VDFB02242687.1:107997-177676 GCA_007258455.2 Sequoia sempervirens | reverse complement strand
ATTAAGAATCAATTAATTTTATTATTTTAAGAATAAAATAAGAGATAATTGCTAAGCAACAACACAATTCCAAAACAAGAATCAACATTTTTTAGAATTACAAAATAAAAAATTATTATTTAAATTAAAAAACAAAAACAAACTAAACTATATAAATGAAAAACAAAGTTTTGAGTCAACAAAATAACTTTAAACTTATATTATTTATTTTTTATTTTTAGTATGAATGCAATAATAAAATTTATATACTCTAAAAATTATTTTATTTTACTTTAAAATTATTTTATTACTATATATTAATACTATCAAAAATTATATATTAATACTAAATTGTCTTTAATTATTATATTATTTAAATAATAATATAATAAAAATATAATAATAAACTCTTTATTATTAATATTAAACAAGTATTTTATCAAATTTTAAATATATTCAAAATATTTTGAAATGCCATTAAAAATTTAATAAATTAAAAGAACTTAATATAGATTAACTTTAATTTATTGTTTATGTATATTTAATTTAAAAAATTTAAATTATACAAATTCTCATAAAATAATGCAAAATTTATTTTTTAATTTAATATCAAAATAATCTTAGTAATTTATCTTTTAATATGGAATAATAATGATAACCTACTACTTTTAAAAAAAAAAATATGTAAAAATTATTATATATTCATAATGGAATATTTAGTATTCAAAACTTTTGTATAAATGTCAAAACATATTATTATCAACCATTTATTCTTGTATCATTAAAAAATATGTCAAAACATAATAATGATCCACTTTTTCATGTTACCCACTTACACTATACTCATAAATTATTATTTTTGTATTGAATATAATTATCTCACTAAGAACGTCTACTTTATAAATGTCAAAATGTCAAAACGTAATAATGAATGACCTTATCATATCAACTATTTAAATTATATTCATAATTTATTTTGTGTTGAATGTAATTTTGTCATCTTAGAAATTTATTGTTGTATAAAAAACAACAATAAGATAATTTTATATGTATTATATTATGATTTTTATCTAAAATATATCTACTAACATATAAAAAAATAATATTAGTAATCTTATTTTTAATCTGAAATAGTATATTTATTCAACTTGAATTAAAAAAAGACACGTTTAAATTTTATTTATGTTTAATATAATATTAACCATGTACATTTAAATTATGTAAGATAAGTATATTTGTAATAAATTTGAATAGTTACAATAATCAATGATATTAATCATCCTTTCTTTATAATAAATTCTAGGAAGCTAATTAGTTTACTTAAAATTGTCATTTAAAAAAAAGTTATATTCTTAAATGTGTTTTAATTTACTAGGAATTAAAAAAATTAGATTAAGTTTACTATAAAATTAACAATTAATAATAATTTGTAAATGACTTACCATAATTACTTGAACCTTTTACATATACTCAGACATATTAATCTCCAAATCCAAACTCTACTACACTAGTTTATTTTTGTACCAAAGTGATGCTAATGAATAACTTTAGGAGTCTATTACACTAGTTTGATGTTTTGAACTTCCTTAAGCCTTGGCTAGACCTCTTGTGTTGTTTCTCTCACAATAATTGAAAGTATTAAAAACACAATATGTAAGATAACTAGTGTAGTATCTTGATTGCAAGAGATGGAGAATACTCCATGTAATGTGAGAGTCTCTATAATGATTGAACAATGCTAAAACTAAAACTAAAACTAGAAAATAATCTTAAGTAAATAAAAATAATAATAAAGTAAAACTAAAACTAGAAAATAATCATAAGTAAATAAAAATAGTAATAAAGTAAATAATTTAAATAAAATAAATAGTAGTTTGTTTTTGCTTGTATGTAAATTTTCAATTGTGTTGCATGTTGATAAATGGTATAGTCAAGTCTTCTTTTCTTACCAGACTTTCTAGTTTTGTAGAAATGTTGCATTATGTGACTTATGTTTTGTGAAGATGAATGTGCTCAAATGACCTAGATATCTGATCCATAAAGTCCAAATACATTTGATCAAAGCAATACAGATTCTCAAAAACATATTGTGGATGCTCTATATTTATGCTATATTGAAGATCATGTAATATATTCTCGCTTGTAGGTTTTGATCCATCCATTTTTTGCTATGGAAGGAACTAAATTCAAATAGTTGAGAATGGCTATAGTAGTTGCATTTTATTTATCAACCACATTACATGATGATTTTGTAAATGAAATATTTTTTGTGGCTATTTGGCAAGCTTTTTGTGAGTTCTCTAATCTCATATATTGTCTATTTGGTTTGTTTAAGATTTTTCTAAGTAATAAATTGACACGTATTATGATCTAATCACAAGAAGAGTGGACATCATTTTTCATAAACACTTGCAATGTAGTTAATTCTTAGATTGCCACAACCTTTCATGATCAACTTATGTTACATATAGGAAAGGAACATGAGAAATCTGGAAACTATGTCAAAATATATTAATAGCCTATAGTTTTCAAGCTGATTCCCTTGTGCATTTAGGGTCAAATTGGAAAGTGGAAACAACTATTACCTGATGGAAAACTAAGTAATAAATGTGGCAGTGCCACAATATTCAAGCAGGTGTTTAGGATTGTCTTGGTTTAAATTAGTTTACGTCAAGATGCATCTCTATAACTTTTTGCAGGAACTTCGCTGCCGTGCAACTCTTGTTTTATTTTAGTATTCTCTTTTTCTTGAAATTGCTAAACTTTTTATTTTATATTTTCACTCTTCTTTTAATTTATTATCTTTCTCTTTGTGATCTTTCCTCTTTTTTGCCTTTTCTTTTCTTATTCTAGCATTATTTCTTATTTTTCCTTTAACTTTTATTGTCTTTCTAATTTTCTTTCTTTTTAAATTTTTTATCTTTGTTCTTAATCTATTATATTAGCCTCTATTATCTATTGTTTGCATAAACAAATAATTTGAATCTTATTTTTTGAAATTACTAATCTTATTATTTTATTCTTCTTATATTTGATTTTCATTCGATTTGTTATTTTTCTTCAATTTACCTTTTTCATTTCTTAGTATTATTTTACTTTTCTTATATTTCTTTTTCTCCTTCTATTAGACTTTTCATCTGTTCTAAATTTATTATATTAACATTTATTTTTGCATTAACAAATAAATTGAATCCTATTATTTTATATTACTAATTTTATTATTTGAAATTCTTATTAGATTAAACAAGATTAAGGACATCTTATAGTAGTCTCTTAATCCTTGAAATTACTAATCTTTGTTAGTTCATTTTCTTCTTTTAATTTTATTTCTTAAATATCTTCCAATTTCTTCTGGTTATATAATCTAGTTGTTTTTATCTTTCAATTTCTTCTGTTATATAATCTAGTTGTTTTTAGTAATTGCAATGAGTTATTAATAAGTTAGCTTTTAACCAATCAAAAACAATAATTTAAAAAATATATATATATAAATTCAATTTTATGTAAAACCCCGTCCCGCAACCTATAGGACGATGCAATACTGTGGAAGCACAACTAATTTTTTTTAAAGTTAAAACAAGACGAGTAAAGTAACCTACTCTAGCCACATACATCCTCTAGGCTACGCAACGCGTCTACATGTGAACACCATTACTTATAAAATTTAACCAACCATAGCATATGAATATTAAAGTCAAGATACAACTTACAACAAAGCATTAAACCATTTTAAGATAAATCTAACACATAGAAATGTATTAAACATATTTCCACATATACAACACCATTAAATCCAATAATGAATAGATCATAAATACTATTACAATTACATCACAAAGGTTCACCTCGATACAAATGAGGTATTACAATTATACACATAGATCCACAGTTACAATGAAGAAGGAGAAGAACAACTCCAGAGAACCACACGAGATCCTCGAACAAGAAGATCCTGCCATCACGAACAGGAAGAGAAATTCAACAGTGTAAGATGCACGCCACCCAACCATTTGGTACCCGTAGGCCCAGCCCCCGTGCTAGGAGATAGTAACAGGTAACCAAGACAAACCTATTACCTCTAGACACAAGTAATATACAAGACCACGCTGTACTAGTAAATACAAAATAACACTGTACTAAGAAACACAAAACACAAGGCTACATTGCTTCCAAAACCACTGTATCAAATACATCCACTGTACAATACAAATCGACTATTGTCATAGGAGTGTCATCACAAAGGTTGCATTGGTTATCCAAAGGAAATCTTCCTAGGTCCTGGCCCCCCTTTAGGGTTATCCTGATAACCTCTCACGATTCCGGCCCTACATGCACACCAGTACGGAATCCGTTATCTTTTGAGAAGACAAGATAACGATCTTGCCATTCTAGGCCTTCCCGACTCATCTCAAGTCTCATACTAGCCCTTGAGCCAATGAGCGAAGCTAAATTATCTGATTAAATATTAAGCTACTCCAACCCTAATAAATGTTATTTAATTTTCACTGATTAAACTGACTTTCACACGAGTTATCCTGGGACCCCTTTGTGTCCCGACCCCCATTGAAAGCCACTCCCCTATTGACAACATAATAACATATTCCACAACCCAAGGGTAGACAGTGCACAAAATACGATAACAAATATCAACTATTTTGCAAAAAACAACACATCTCGTTCATGTAGTAACCGGGTGCTCAAATCAAATCACACAACCCGTTCATAGTAATCGGCTGTTCAAACTAATTCACACATCCCTACGGATGTCAAATACTGAAACCCAAAAAACGTGCACTACCCAAAGAAAATCTCAAAAAGGGCGAACAAAAGATACAATAACCCTCTCACAATTTTACAATCTCTTGAAGAATTATAATTTTCTCGACAACAAATATCCCCAATGCCCAATACACAATTACAAAAGAATACACAACAATAAGAAGCCACTCAAGTAATTAAATAAATAACCATTGGGATTTCCTAAATCCAATAAATCCACAACGAATTAAACCAACTGTTTAATTTCGAGTTTGACAATTAATCATAATATTCAATTCAAATTGCCCGCAAATGTGAACAGAAAATAAAACAAAACTTAAAATAATTCAGACACTTAAATAATCTAATATTCGGATTTCCTAAATCCAAATTGAATCAATATCTATTTAAATACAAATCAACTTTCACTCTTAAGTCTTTTTATTTTAAGATTTTATTAACCCATGCATTTACATGCTTTTATTAATATATAAATACTTTTGTTTACAAATCATAAGAAAATTAAAACTAATTGTTAACTCAAATTTCACAAACAAATATAAATAGAAATCTTAATCCTTCTAATAAAATCATCTTATTATAAAACACGTACTTGTGCATTGTATGCATTAATTAACGATATAATATTTCTTTTAAATAAATATATGTATATTCTAATTACATAATCTAATTATTATTTTCCATCGTTTATTTTAAAATATCAAATTGTGCATGTGCATGCACCTATTTAAAAATACATTTAAATATATTTATATTTAAATACTCTAAAATTATATGCAATATTTTTAATATATATTTTTAAACAAATAAATAAATATATAAATATAAATTAACAATTTTCAGACAACTCTAAACATAAATCCCGTATGTTGTGACTTTAATAACTTTTGTTTTCGAATTTAGATTTCTCTGAAATTTTTATTAAAGGTGTGCAATCAAGTCGTCTAAAACAGATAAAAAATGCAGCCCTACTCAGTTTGTAAATTTTGAATTATGATTACTTTAGTGATGCACTATTTCTGCTGTTTTGATTTTTGAATTACCAGAGGTTTCCAATTATTTCAATTTTCCCAAATTTAAGAAGATTTCATTTTCAATCCTACAGAGGTTTTGTAATTCTTCAAATACTTTTATTTGTATTTTCTATTGTTTAAAATCATTCCCTACAAAGATCTAAATTTTCACAGTAATTTACCATTTTCTACAGGAAGAGGTTTCTAAGTTTTGATTTAAATCCAACATAGGTTTAATAATTTCACTATATTTTTCCTTTTGTAAAAATCTATTTCAAAAAAAAGAATTACACAGGGGATTTAAATTATTTTTCTATAAAGGTTTCATTTTCACGACAATCTTTTAAAACAAAGAAACAAGAACTTCTACAGTATTGAAAAACCATTTCCTAAAACATTTCCAATTTGCATTACAGTAATAAAATAACTTTTCAATTTCAAATTTCACAAAAACAGTAAAGAACCTGTTATAGAAAAATGTTGCCTCAAAAAAATGTTGTCGAGTTTCTCTATAATTTCAATTCTCAATGTAGCCAAAACTTTTTTCAAAGCAATCGCCTCCTTCCAGAAGACACAACAAAAAACACAGCCAAAAATTCTACAAAAAAATAATTCTAAACAATTTCTTTAAAGAGATCCACAATTTCCTCACCAATTTTCCACACACATCCAAACTTTTCCCGTGAAACAACTTTCTTTTTTTTTTCCCCCAAAAAATCTATTCTGTGAATGAATTTTCAACAATTAGATAACAAATTTCTAACTCCCAGTTATCTTAAACAAAATATCTAAAATATCTTTTCCCTCAACAATTTAAATATTTTCCATTCACATGCATTTAAATATAATAAAACAATTTACTAATTGCAACCAATTTAAATATTCTTATTTATTTAATTACCGTTTAAATTTTAATAATAAAATGTACTCAACAACATAACCAAATTAAATTAATTAATTAATTTATTTATTCTAAAGCCCTCACCACAATAATTCATTTAATTAAATATTTAAAATAAAATACACATTTAATCTACCAAATTAAATATGCACAAGTATAAAATACCCAGAACAACAATGATAAATTTAAGACCAAATTCAAACTGACGACACACTGTACTAGGGTAAAGGTATGACTAGGTAACCCGTTACTATCTCCCAATATTACTGTTGAGTAGTGGACATGCTCAGACCTGTGAAACCAGGTGAAGCTAATGTCATGTACCTGCAATCTTGCAAACAAGCAAATGTCGCACATGTATACATATAATAAATCATACACATCGTGAAGAGAGAATCACAGAAATCACATGGCACTCACGAGCGAGTGATGCAATACCGTTCTTTTCACCAATACAGTCACATCAAGACTGACAAAATTAAAACATCAATAATCAATAAATGAGCATACATCAATATTAATTCAAATAACAACTATGCTAATGTGAAAGCATGTTATAAACAAATAATCAGTCACAACATAACAGAAACACATAACAAAGAAAGCATTGTCGATCAAAAGATCCAAAATGGAGGGGTGTTACATCCTCCCCCCAGGGTCAGGCTTACTCCTGGAAGCCTGCAAATACCCTAGTACAAGCTCAATAAAATCACACATAATCAATGGTTCTAAAAGTGAACCACTCCATCTCTCAACATAAAAACAACAGCAACCCGTGCTAAAATCAACACAACCAAGTTCACTGTCATTCTATACAAATCAACATGGTGAAGCAACCACCCACCAAAACTCCAAAACACATATCCATGGATCAACATACATAATCCACATATGCATCAATACACATCACCGGAATCATCACAAGGCCACACATAGTGCAATATCATTACAATGTTAACTCAAGACAAGGTATGCAACATTATCACTTCAACATTCTTTTAACATTTTGCACTTTGAATCCAAGTACAATAATTTAACCTCTCATGATTTCTTAAGACTTAACAATAAAGTCAGGGACTATAGGCCTCACCAACAAGATACACCTATTATACAATTATCATTAACATGCAATAGTTTCACTAATCCCTTTTCTCTAAACTTTTACTTACTGCAAAACGATTTTCTATTCATAATATACATTTTCCATGATTATGAATGCAACTTGGGGAATTAGGTCATTTAACCAAAGTTTGATCTAATAAAACAAACCTTCATGAATACATAAGCCTTTTCTCATAAGATACAACATACCATGGGTTTTCAATACACCACACACTCAAGGACAACCATCTTTGTAAACCAATGGGAAGAGAGAGAAGACAATAGCTATTTACAGTTCTAACATAGGAACGAATGCAATCATGGTTTCATCATCACACGATCACTTCCACACAAATGCATCAATCATATGAGAGTGTGCAAATCTCTATGAACCAACAACATGATCATTTATTTTTTATTACCATATTTCATAATTTCAAAACAATATAACATGCAAAAGTAACTCGAAAACCACATAGGGTCAATCAGGCAATCACTCGCACAAAGAGGTAAAGCACAAGAAAATATGCATCAGATACTTGGATGGTGAAGAAAAACAAGACTCTAGAAGAGAATACACACAAAAGGAACTTCTTGGCACCCTCAAGGTCAAACAGACCTTCCAAGAATATGAGCAAAGAAACCAAGCAAAGGAAATTTTTAGGCAACACATATCACCTGTAACCCACCAACAAGCTATGGTCCAACATGCTCACCCGCAACATAGGATAGAAGGAAGTAATCGATCTCAACCTCAGAAGACTCTCAACCAAGGGAATCACTCCAATCCTGAAGGGTAAGGCAAGACCTAGGAGGCATCATTCCTCCACAACTCAAGACAAGGTTGGAAAACTCAACCCTCTAAAACGCCATCCTAAGGCACTCAAAACAAGAGGTCCTATGACTATCTCGCCCCAACAAGCACTTGGAACACACCCAACAAACACACTACACAATTTTCCATAATGCATTCTTCCAGTGGGAAGGATATCAGTGCATTGCGCACTACACCGAGGGTCCTACCCTTTCCACTGACTTCCTGGACCATTGGACCTTCACCACTTAATGACAACTTCTGGGTAAACAAGTGAGAACAATCCAAAAGGAAAAACATAAATTAAAGAGTGAAACACCTAGGTCAACGTAATGGGCTCATAGTGCCCAATGTATAAGCTTACACAACTAACAGCTTAGTGGGTTCACCATTATCCTAGAGCACCCAGTGTTTAAACCTAGGCTCTAATACCAAGTGTAAAACCCCGTCCCGCAACCTAGAGGAGGATGCAATACTGCGGAAGCACAACTAATTTTTTTTAAAGTTAAAACAAGATGAGTAAAGTAACCTACTCTAGCCACATACATCTTCTAGGCTACGCAACGCGTCTACATGTGAACACCATTACTTATAAAATTTAACCAACCATAGCATATGAATATTAAAGTCAAGATACAACTTACAACAAAGCATTAAACCATTTTAAGATAAATCTAACACATAAAAATGTATTAAACATATTTCCACATATACAACACCATTAAATCCAATAATGAATAGATCATAAATACTATTACAATTACATCACAAAGGTTCACCTCGATACAAATGGGGTATTACAATTATACACATAGATCCACAGTTACAATGAAGAAGGAGAAGAACAACTCCAGAGAACCACACGAGCTCCTCGAACAAGAAGATCCCGCCATCACGAACAGGAAGAGAAACTCAACAGTGTAAGATGCATGCCACCCAACCATCTGGTACCCATAGGCCCAGCCCCCATGCTAGGAGATAGTAACAGGTAACCAAGACAAACCTATTACCTCTAGACACAAGTAATATACAAGACCACGCTGTACTAGTAAATACAGAATAACACTGTACCAAAAAACACAAAACATAAGGTTACATTGCTTCCAGAACCACTGTATCAAATACATCCACTGTACAATACAAATCGACTGTTGTCATAGGAGGAGTGTCATCACAAAGGTTGCATTGGTTATCTAAAGGAAATCTTCCTAGGTCACGGCCCCCTTCTAGGGTTATCCTGGTAACCTCTCACGATTCCGGCCCCACATGCACACCAGTGCAGAATCGGTTATCTTTCGAGAAGACAAGATAACGATCTTGTCATTCCAGGCCTTCCCGACTCATCTCAAGTCTCATACTAGCCTTGAGCCAATGAGTGAGGCTAAATTATCTGATTAAATATTAAGCTACTCCATCCTTAATAAAGGTTATTTAATTTTCACTGACTAAATTGACTTTCACACGAGTTATCCTGGGACCCCTTTGTGTCCCGGCCCTCGTTGAAAGCCACTCCCCTATCGACAACACAATAACATATTCCACAATCCAAAGGTAGATAGTTCACAAAATACGATAACAAATATCAACTATTTTGCAAATAACAACACATCCTGTTCGTAGTAACCGGGTGCTCAAATCAAATCACACAACCCGTTCATAGTAATCGGGTGTTCAAACTAATTCACACATCCCTACAGATGTCAAATACTGAAACCCAAAAAATGTGCATTACCTAAGGAAAATCTCAAAAAGGGCGAACAAAAGATACAATAACCCTCTCACAATTTTACAATCTCTTGAAGAATTATAATTTTCTCGACAACAAATATCCCCAATGCCCAATACACAATTACAAAAGAATACACAACAATAAGAAGCCACTCAAGTAATTAAATAAATAACCATTGGGATTTCCTAAATCCAATAAATCCACAACGAATTAAACCAACTGTTTAATTTCGAGTTTGACAATTAATCATAATATTCAATTCAAATTGCCCGCAAATGTGAACAGAAAATAAAACAAAACTTAAAATAATTCAGGCACTTAAATAATCTAATATTCGGATTTCCTAAATCCAAATTGAATCAATATCTATTTAAATACAAATCAACTTTCACTTTTAAGTCTTTTTATTTGAAGATTTTATTAACCCATGCATTTACATGCTTTTATTAATATATAAATACTTTTGTTTACAAATCATAAGAAAATTAAAACTAATTGTTAACTCAAATTTCACAAACAAATATAAATAGAAATCTTAATCTTTCTAATAAAATCATCTTATTATAAAACACGTACTTGTGCATTATATGCATTAATTAACGATATAATATTTCTTTTAAATAAATATATGTATATTCTAATTACATAATCTAATTATTATTTTCCATCGTTTATTTTAAAATATTAAATTGTGCATGTGCATGCACCTATTTAAAAATACATTTAAATATATTTATATTTAAATACTCTAAAATTATATGCAATATTTTTAATATATATTTTTAAACAAATAAAAATATATATAAATATAAATTAACAATTTTCAAACAACCCTAAACATAAATCCCGTATGTTGCGACTTTAATAACTTTTGTTTTTGGATCTGGGTTTTTCTCTAAAATTCTTACTGAAGGTGCGCAATCAAGTCGTCTAAAACATATAAAAAATGCAGCCCTACCCAGTTCGTAAATTTTATAAAAAATGCAGCCCTACCCAGTTCGTAAATTTTGAGTTATGATTACTTTAGTGATGCACTATTTCTATTGTTTTGATTTTCGAATTACCAGATGTTTCCAATTATTTCAGTTTTCCCAAATTTATCAGAAGATTTCATTTTCAATCCTATAGAAGTTTTCTAATTCTTCAAATACTTTTATTTGTATTTTCTATTGTTTAAAATCATTCTCTACAAAGATCTAAATTTTCACGGTAATTTACCATTTTCTACAGGAAGAGGTTTCTAAGTTTTGATTTAAATCCAACAGAGGTTTAATAATTTCACTATATTTTTTTTTTTTGTAAAAATCTATTTCAAATAAACAAATTACACAGGGGATTTTAATTATTTTTCTACAGAGGTTTCATTTTCACGACAATCTTTTAAAAGAAAGAAACAAGAACTTCTATAGTATTGAAAAACCATTTCCTAAAACATTTCCAATTTGCATTACAGTAATAAAATAACTTTTCAATTTCAAATTTCACAAAACAGTAAAGAACCTATTACAGAAGAATGTTGCTTCAAGAAAATGTTGTCGAGCTTCTCTATAATTTCAATTCTCAATGTAGCCAAAGTTTTTTTCAATGCAATTGCCTCCTTCCAGAAGACACAACAAAAAACACAGCCAAGAATTCTATAGTAAAATAATTCTAAACAATTTCTTTAAAGAGATCCACAATTTCCTCACCAATTTTCCACACACATCCAAACTTTTCCCGTGAAACAACTTTTTTTTTTCCCCCAAAAAATCCATTCCATGAATGAATTTTCAACAATTAGATAACAAATTTATAACTCCCAGTTATCTTAAACAAAATATCTAAAATATCTTTTCCCTCAACAATTTAAATATTTTCCATTCACATGCATTTAAATATAATAAAATAATTTACTAATTGCAACCAATTTAAATATTCTTATTTATTTAATTACCGTTTAAATTTTAATAATAAAATTTACTCAACAACATAACCAAATTAAATTAATTAATTAATTCTAAAGCCCTCACCACAATAATTCATTTAATTAAATATTTAAAATAAAATACACATTTAATCTACCAAATTAAATTTGCACAAGTATAAAATACCCAGAACAACAATGATAAATTTAAGACCAAATTCAAACTAACGACACACTGTACTAGGGTAAAGGTATGACTAGGTAATCCATTACTATCTCTCAATATTACTGTTGAGTAGTGGACACGCTCAGACGTGTGAAACCAGGTGAAACTAATGTCATGTACCTGCAATCTTGCAAACAAGCAAATGTCGCACATGTATACATATAATAAATCATACACATCGTGAAGAGAGAATCGCAGAAATCACATGGCACTCACGAGCGAGTGATGCAATACCGTTTATTTTCACCAATACAGTCACATCAAGACTGACAAAATTAAAAAATCAATAATCAATAAATGAGCATACATCAATATTAATTCAAATAACAACTATGCTAATGTGAAAGCATGTTATAAACAAATAATTAGTCACAACATAACAGAAACACATAACAAAGAAAGCACTGTCGATCAAAAGATCCAAAATGGAGGGGTGTTACATCCTCCCCCCTAGGGTCAGGCTTACTCCTGGAAGCCTGCAAATACCTCTAGTACAAGCTCAATGAAATCACACATAATCAATGGTTCTAAAAGTGAACCACTCCATCTCTCAACATAAAAACAACAACAACTCGTGCTAAAATCAACACAACCAAGTTCACTATCATTCTATACAAATCAACATGGTGAAGCAACCACCCACCAAAACTCCAAAACACATATCCATGGATCAACATACATAATCCACATATGCACCAATACACATCACCGAGAATCATCACAAGGCCACATAGTGCAATATCATTACAATGTTAACTCAAGACAAGGTATGCAACATTATCACTTCAACATTCTTTTAACATTTTGCACTTTGAATCCAAGTACAATAATTTAACCTCTCATGATTTCTTAAGACTTAACAATAAAGTCAGGGACTATAGGCCTCACCAACAAGATACACCTATTATACAATTATCATTAACATGCAATAGTTTCACTAATCCCTTTTCTCTAAACTTTTACTTACTGCAAAACGATTTTCTATTCATAATATACATTTTCCATGATTATGAATGCAACTTGGGGAATTAGGTCATTTAACCAAAGTTTGATCTAATAAAACAAACCTTCATGAATACATAAGCCTTTTCTCATAAGATACAACATACCATGGGTTTTCAATACACCACACACTCAAGGACAACCATCTTTGTAAACCAATGGGAAGAGAGAGAAGATAATAGCTATTTACAGTTATAACATAGGAACGAATGCAATCATGGTTTCATCATCATACGATCACTTCCACATAAATGCATCAATCATATGAGAGTGTGCATAAATCTCTATGAACCAACAACATGATCATTTATTTTCTATTACCATATTTCATAATTTCAAAACAATATAACATGCAAAAGTAACTACAAAACCACATAGGGTCAATCAGGAAATCACTCGCACAAAGAGGTAAAGCACAAGAAAATATGCATCAGATACTTGCATGGTGAAGAAAAACAACAAGACTCCAGAAGAGAATACACACAAAAGGAACTTCTTGGCACCCTCAAGGTCAAACAGACCTTCCAAGAATATGAGTAAAGAAACCAAGCAAAGGAAATTTTTAGGCAACACATATCACCTGTAACCCACCAACAAGCTATGGTCCAACATGCTCACCCGCAACATAGGATAGAAGGAAGTAATCGATCTCAACCTCGGAAGACTCTCAACCAAGGGAATCACTCCAATCCTGAAGGGTAAGGCAAGACCTAGGAGGCATCATTCCTCCACAACTCAAGACAAGGTTGGAAAACTCAACCCTCTAAAACGCCATCCTAAGGCACTCAAAACAAGAGGTCCTATGACTATCTCGCCCCAACAAGCACTTGGAACACACCCAACAAACACACTACACAATTGTCGATAATGTATTCTTCCAGTGGGAAGGATATCAGTGCATTGGGCACTACATCGAGGGTCCTACCCTTTCCACTGACTTTCTGCACCATTGGACCTTCACCACTTAACGACAACTTCTGGGTAAACAAGTGAGAACAACCCAAAAGCAAAAACATAAATTAAAGAGTGAAACACCTAGGTCAACGTAATGGGCTCATAGTGCCCAATGTATAAGCTTACACAACTAACAGCTTAGTGGGTTCACCATTATCCCGGAGCACCCAGTGTTTAAACCTAGGCTCTGATACCAAGTGTAAAACCCCGTCCCGCAACCTAGAGGAGGATGCAATACTGCGGAAGCACAACTAATTTTTTTTAAAGTCAAAACAAGACGAGTAAAGTAACCTACTCTAGCCACATACATCTTCTAGGCTACGCAACGCGTCTACATGTGAACACCATTACTTATAAAATTTAACCAACCATAGCATATGAATATTAAAGTCAAGATACAACTTACAACAAAGCATTAAACCATTTTAAGATAAATCTAACACATAGAAATGTATTAAACATATTTCCACATATACAACACCATTAAATCCAATAATGAATAGATCATAAATACTATTACAATTACATCACAAAGGTTCACCTCGATACAAATGAGGTATTACAATTATACACATAGATTCACAGTTATAATGAAGAAGGAGAAGAACAACTCCAGAGAACCACACGAGCTCCTCGAACAAGAAGATCCCGCCATCACGAACATGAAGAGAAACTCAACAGTGTAAGATGCACGCCACCCAACCATCTGGTACCCATAGGCCCAGCCCCCGTGCTAGGAGATAGTAACAGGTAACCAAGACAAACCTATTACCTCTAGACACAAGTAATATACAAGACCACGGTGTACTAGTAAATACAAAATAACACTGTACCAGGAAACACAAAACATAAGGTTACATTGCTTCCAGAACCATTGTATCAAATACATCCACTGTACAATACAAATCGACTGTTGTCATAGGAGGAGTGTTATTACAAAGGTTGCATTGGTTATCCAAAGGAAATCTTCCTAGGTCCTGACCCCCCTCTAGGGTTATCCTGGTAACCTCTCACTATTTCGGCCCCACATGCACACCAGTGCAGAATCGGTTATCTTTCGAGAAAACAAGATAATGATCTTGTCATTCCAGGCCTTTCTGACTCATCTCAAGTCTCATACTATCCCTTGAGCCAATGAGCGAAGCTAAATTATCTGATTAAATATTAAGCTACTTCATCCCTAATAAAGGTTATTTAATTTTCACTGATTAAACTGACTTTCACACGAGTTATCCTGGGACCCCTTTGTGTTCCGGCCCCCGTTGAAAGCCACTCCCCTATCAACAACACAATAACATATTCCACAACCCAAGGGTAGACAGTGCACAAAATACGATAATAAATATCAACTATTTTGCAAATAACAACACATCCTGTTCGTAGTAACCGGGTGCTCAAATCAAATCACACAACCCGTTCATAGTAATCGGGTGTTCAAACTAATTCACACATCCCTACAGATGTCAAATACTGAAACCCAAAAAACATGCACTACCTAAGGAAAATTTCAAAAAGGGTGAACAAAAGATACAATAACCCTCTCACAATTTTACAATCTCTTGAAGACTTATAATTTTTTTCAACAACAAATATCCCCAATGCCCAATACACAATTACAAAAGAATACAAAACAATAAGAAGCCACTCAAGTAATTAAATAAATGACCATTAGGATTTCCTAAATCCAATAAATCCACAACGAATGAAATCAATTGTTTAATTTCGAGTTTGACATTTAATCATAATATTCAATTCAAATTGCCCGCAAATGTGAACAGAAAATAAAACAAAACTTTAAATAATTCAGGCACTAAAATAATCTAATATTCGAATTTTCTAAATCCAAATTGAATTAATATCTATTTAAATACAAATCAACTTTCACTTTTAAGTCTTTTTATTTTAAGATTTTATTAACCCATGCATTTACATGCTTTTATTAATATATAAATACTTTTGTTTACAAATCATAAGAAAATTAATACTAATTGTTAACTCAAATTTCACAAACAAATATAAATAGAAATCTTAATCTTTCTAATAAAATCATCTTATTATAAAACACGTACTTGTGCATTGTATGCATTAATTAACGATATAATATTTCTTTTAAATAAATATATATATTCTAATTACATAGTCTAATTATTATTTTCCAACGTTTATTTTAAAATATCAAATTGTGCATGTGCATGCACCTATTTAAAAATACATTTAAATATATTTATATTTAAATACTCTAAAATTATATGCAATATTTTTAATATATATTTTTAAATAAATAAAAATATATATAAATATAAATTAACAATTTCCAGACAACTCTAAACATAAATCCCGTATGTTGCGACTTTAATAACTTTTGTTTTCGGATATGAGTTTTCTCTGAAATTTTTATTAAAGGTGTGCAATCAAGTCGTCTAAAATATATAAAAAATGCAGCCCTACCCAGTTTGTAAATTTTGAGTTATGATTACTTTAGTGACGCACTATTTCTGTTGTTTTAATTTTTGAATTACCATAGGTTTCCAATTATTTTAGTTTTCCCAAATTTATCAGAAGATTTCATTTTCAATCCTACAGAGGTTTTGTAATTCTTCAAATACTTTTATTTGTATTTTCTATTGTTTAAAATCATTCTCTACAAAGATCTAAATTTTTACGGTAATTTACCATTTTCTACAGGAAGAGGTTTCTAAGTTTTGATTTAAATCCAATAGAGGTTTAATAATTTCACTATTTTTTTTTTTTGTAAAAATCTATTTCAAATAAACAAATTACATAGGGGATTTTAATTATTTTTCTACAGAGGTTTCATTTTCACGACAATCTTTTAAAAGAAAGAAACAAGAACTTCAACAGTATTGAAAAATTATTTTTCTAAAACATTTCCAATTTGCATTACAGTAATAAAATAACTTTTCAATTTCAAATTTCACAAAAACAGTAAAGAACCTGTTACAGAAAAATGTTGACTCAAGAAAATGTTGTCGAGTTTCTCTATAATTTCAATTCTCAATGTAGCCAAAGATTTTTTCAATGCAATTGCCTCATTCCAGAAGATATAACAAAAAACACAGCCAAGAATTCTACAGCAAAATAATTCTAAACAATTTCTTTAAAGAGATCCACAATTTTCTCACCAATTTTCCACACACATCCAAACTTTTCCCGTGAAACAACTTTTTTTTTTCCCCCCAAAAAATCTATTCCGTGAATGAATTTTCAACAATTAGATAACAAATTTCTAACTCCTAGTTATCTTAAATAAAATATCTAAAATATCTTTTCCCTCAACAATTTAAATATTTTCCATTCACATGCATTTAAATATAATAAAATAATTTACTAATTGCAACCAATTTAAATATTCTTATTTATTTAATTACCATTTAAATTTTAATAATAAAATTTACTCAACAACATAACCAAATTAAATTAATTAATTAATTAATTTATTCTAAAGCGCTCACCACAATAATTCATTTAATTAAATATTTAAAATAAAATACACATTTAATCTACCAAATTAAATTTGCACAAGAATAAAATACCCAGAACAACAATGATAAATTTAAGACCAAATTCAAACTGACGACACACTGTACTAGGGTAAATGTATGACTAGGTAACTCGTTACTATTTCCCAATATTACTGTTGAGTAGTGAATATGCTCAGACCTGTGAAACCAGGTGAAACTAATGTCCTGTACCTGCATCCTGCAAACAAGCAAATGTTACACATGTATACATATAATAAATCATACACACCGTGAAGAGAGAATCGCAGAAATCACAGGGCACTCGCGAGCGAGTGATGCAATACCGTTCTTTTCATCAATACAATCATATCAAGACTGACAAAATTAAAACATCAATAATCAATAAATGAGCATACATCAATATTAATTCAAATAACAACTATGCTAATTTGAAAGCATGTTATAAACAAATAATCAGTCACAACATAACAGAAACACATAACAAAGAAAGCACTGTCGATCAAAAGATCCAAAATGGAGGGGTGTTACATATTATAAAGTAAACTTGCAAAATATTTAATTTTATAAATTATAAAAATTAGTTTTTGGTTTAAAAGTTTTGTGTGTTATTGGAGGATTTTTAAGAAAAGTTAAAGTTGACTATTATTTTGCCTTTTTTTTAGAAAATTGAACTATTATTTTTCCTATTTTTGAGAAAGTTGAACTATTCTTTTGCCTATTTTTAACAAACAAAACTTACTCTATTTTGTTTCATTTTCCAAAAATTTGAAAAGATTAACAGTATTTGGTTGTTCACCAAAAATTTCTTGTATTTTGATTCTTAAAATTTATTTATTCATATATATGTAATAAATAAAATAATTTTTAAATAAATAAACAAAAATGTTTAAGATATCTTAAGATATTATAAATTATCTTGCAATTGGGTTAAGCAATCTTGATATTGGTCAGACTGTTGTTGAATACACTGTTAGTGTTTACAGCTTAGATCTCTGTGTCATCCATTTAACTATGTTTGTTTTAATTTAATTGTTCATGGGTGTCCTCTATTTTATTTTTGTTGTAATTTTGTAACTCCCATTGGGTATTTCTTGCCTCTTTTTAGGCATCCCTTTGATTCTTCAACGCAAATTTCTCGTTTCAGAAGGCACCGTGGATCTAGTAGAGCCCAATGAGGCTACCAAAGATGACTTGCTCATGGTACTTTGGTTTCTTGTAACTTTCCTATTTTCCAATTTGGATGATAAAAAATTTGAAATTTGAATATTCAAATTTTTACATATTTAAAGAGTTTGGGCAACACGGAAATGATTTTTTTTGAAATGTATATTTGTAGATAAATGGAAAAAAGAGAACTTATTGGCAGAACAAGGTCTCACGCTTTACAAATCAATGCCTAACATTTGTAGGGCTTGTTTACTTGGTTAGTCTTTTAAGACGAGTTGAATGGAAACTGATCTAGTATCGAATACGAACATCACAGTTTGTCAAGGCCATTTGATATAGATATGGGCGGGCTATGGCTTGTTACAATAATTAATTATATATATTTTGAAGACATATAACTAAACATTAAAAATGTTTATATATATATATAGAGTGTGGTTTATATTTAAATTTATAAAAAATATTTTGTTCTTTATATTTTCAATAATGTATATATATATTAAATACATATTTTATTTATATCATTTGAAAGTATATAACACAACACTAAACATATTAATTTATATGTATATTGTGATTTATTTTTTTAATTTACAAAAATTATTTTGTTAAATCACATTTGTGTCTTTATATATATATATATATATATATCACGTACATATATGTATATAGTACATATTTGTAGTATACATATAATACATGTGTGTATGCATAGTTTGCAATTTTCTAGAGTTTTTGATGAGTCATTGAGTACTTTCAACTTTTTTTAGTTGAGTTTTTGTCTGGTTGGAAAAATAAGAAATTAAGTTTAAAATACGACAACATAATATTATCAACAAAGCCACCATAAAACTCTAATGTCATTTAAAACATAAATGATAAATATTATAAAATATTCATTGTTCAAACTTCAAGTTCAATATTAAAATAATAATATAGTCATAAGGACTTTTTAAATCAACATCAGCATCATCATTGACATTACATGATTAGGACCATTTGAAGAACCTTAAGTAGTGCCACTGTCACTTGCATTAAAAGTGCCCAATTTTGGATATTCAATATATCACTTATGAACTAAATTTCAAATATCTTCTAATTCCTACCAAAAATCTATTGTAAATTTCCCTTTGAAGAAGAGTGATAACTTTGTTATCAAAATTGGTAACAAATACTATTTTATCAAATATTTGAAGGTAGATGGAAAAAACACTCTTCCACTAGAAGAGCAAAAGAGACAAGCAAGTCAATAATTTCTTATCCTCAAGATATTGAAGTTACTGTATGGTCTCATTAGGGGGCTTGGGTTTCTATTTTCATACAGTAGGAGGTCCCATGGGAAAAGAAAATTGTGCTATATGGGATTATGGAATCTTTTTAAGAAAAATAGGAGCCCCTACCTTTTAGGAATGAATATTTCAACTCTTGAAATTGGGGTGGGGCTAGAAATTGCCCCTACAACTTAGGAGCTTTTTATGCCACTTGTCTCTCATTTGAAATTTGAAATTCTTATTAAAAAATAAAAATGAGAGAATTTTCATTTATTTATTATTTTTTATCAAAGCACTACAGTTCATTCCTTAAATTTTGAAGCTTAAAATTTTAAGCAAAATTGTAAGATTAAATCCATAGAACCAAGAACTTTAAAATATTCCTAAAAAAACTAAGCAACATACGCTGAGATTTTTAGGAAACCCCTCTCCATGGGACCTTACCCTTAGAACTTCTATAAAGAATGATCATATTTTATATATCAAAAATGACTACACATTTGATAATTATTTTAGTAAGATACTCAAGTTTGGTAAAAAATAGATCACAAATTATAGAGGAAGAACATCAAAATATACCTAAAACTAACCACTAAAGCTTATCCAAAGTATATATTTTTAGAACGAGTAGGCCAAGACTCAAATACTCTTGCTTCACTATATCAAGAAATAGAAAAAGCACCACCTAATCAAACACATGTTAATATTGATATGTTTCCTAATAATGAACAAGACCATGAGAAAACCCCAAAAGATGCTAAGAATCTTGAGCATATGGCCAACCATATTGAACATAAGACCATGAGAAAGCCCCAAAAGATCCTAAAAATCTTGAGCATATGGCCAATCATATTGAGCATCAATTAAATTTTAATTATCAATTTAGTGTGCAATTTTTACACCGATACTTTTTTATTTCTTTTCAAAGTGTCAATAAAGAATATCACCAATGTAAACCTATGTACAAAGGGGAGAAGTTAATCTCTCTCTCTCTCTCTCTCTTTTTAACGGGGTATCTGCTCAGCAGTCCAGCAACCCGTATCTTGGGTATCTGGAGCGAGCAGGGGTGAGACTAGTACCCATCAGCTGGCAAGCCAATCCCAACTGGGTAAACCCGAGAACAGAGTCGAACTCAAAACCAATGTAGAGAAAACCCACGGCCCAAGCCAACTCCACTACTCGGAAGAAATTAATCTCTTGACAAAACACACCTCTCTATGACATATAACATAACACCCCATCCCATGTGATGACATGATGACTGATAGTTTAAACGGATGGAGACAGAGGGAAACAGATGGAGTCAAATACATGTTTCAAACACTGAGAATTCAAAAAGCGAGTGGGAGTTTTAAAACAGATTAAAAGCGAGCGAGAGTTTTTAAACTAGAGAATGGCTGGGCTTAACCAACACACACTAAGGTACTTTGACCGCTTATGTGGCAGATGTGGGTCCCTTCCTCTAGCTGACACCCACTTCCGTTCCGTTAAAACAATAGTCTCCGTTAATTTCAATTTGAACTGTTCCTGTGCAAAAGTCAGTGGATGCATTTGATCGCATAAAACAAGAAGTTAGAGCAACGAGGTATCAAAACTGAAAAATGGTTGATGCAGCTGCGACATTGGGAGCTTCGGAACAGGGTGTGGACAACCATCAAACCATAATGGAAGACATATTATTGTCAACTATTACATCCTGGTAGACATGTATGCAAAATGTGGCAGCATAGACAAGGCACATGAACTGTTTGAGCAGATGCATCAAAGAAATATGGTCGCATGGATGCTATGATTCCAAGATATGCATAAAATGCATTTGGTGAAAAGGATTAATAAATTTTTTTGACTGAATGTGATATTCTTCAAACTATCTATCTCAATACAAGATCTTTTTAGTCACAATTTTGATGAATTCACTTTTCCTTCAAGAAAACAACTTGAAAGGATTTTAAAGGAAATATACTAGTTAATGATCAAGGTAATTAATTTTACTTTGTAGCATTAATTAATAGCTCATGAATTATAGATTAACCATTCTATAATGATTATGGGACAAGATGAATTGTAGGATACTCTAACATTTATTCTAATTACATGGTCAATGTTATCGTAAATTGTTGAGAGATCTAACACCTCAATAGTTAAACATGTAACAAAAACTTCCAACACAACCATAGATGAAGACTCCACCATTTCTAGATATCATTATTATGCTATGTATTCTCAAGACCATTATGACACACACACAAAAAAACAAAAAAAAACTCATATTGATGCCACCAAGTTCCTACAATCCTATATGGAAAGGGCCCTACAATAATACAAGAGGTTGTAATGTTTCTTTTCAATGACATCATCTAGTTGGTATGCTAACTTAATAAGGAATAGGACAAAGGATCTATTGTAGCTGATGTGTAATACTATCAACCAATAGAACAATGATATTTTGACATTTTTTATGGAGCCTCATATGAGTACACATAACATTAGATCATGTTTTTAGCAAATGATTGATGCATCACTCGGAGGAAAAATCCCAAACAATCCTTGTGAGTTGCAAGAGAATGCAATGTGGTAATGTGATGTAGCCATTGCTAGCATCTACATAGTTGACAGAACAAAAGTGAGGGTCATCCAATGGTGCATGAGAGCCTTGATAAATTTGATGAGGTTGCTTAGGAGTTCCATGAACTATAGGATCAAGTGAAGATTAGAGGATTGATTCATGTGCTTTGGTAATGAATACATATATGTATGTCATTGGATTGAAACACTTGAGCAATGACCACCATTCTCTTTAACAAATTTACACTTTACAATCATAGAAAACAACAAAAATAAATTATAAAAGATACATCATATGGGCATAACATCTTCCAACATGAAGTGGATAAATATTCAAATGGTCTAATTTATTCTCTACATTAAGCTTATGAAGGAAGTATTCAAACCTAAACATGATTTTGGCTTTGTCCCTTAACAATTAGGCTTTGATGGGTTCCCTAAACTTTTAATCTACACATTAATGATTGATATTTTATCTTAGTCCTAAATTAGGAAACAATATGAAGGATCTAATTAATTATTTGACTATATGACATTACACACTAGACACATACACAAACATAATTGCATTATAATGGAATCTTAGGACACTAGTAATAAGGATTCCTTGAACACCAATATGCAACTAGCATTATAAAATCCTAATAAAATAATTCAAAAATTTGTTCATCTCTCCAAGTGATGACACAACTCTAATCAAATTTAAATTATTGTACATGGAGTGGGATGGTCATTATCCATTCATGAATGAATGTTAAAATAGTAGGAATTCCTCAGACTTGGTAAAATACAACTTAATTACATGTGAGCACTAAGGATCCAAATTCAACTTAAGGTCCAAATTATCTAGCTGCTAAACTTAATATCGTTAGCTTACAAGCCAAAATTATCAAATTCTATACAAGAATATAAAGATCATCCATTTTTAATTCTCCATCAAATGACCATGTGACAATCTTTGGGACCTATTAGTATTAGTTTTAATTCTTAGTACCTTATATGCATATTAAAATCAAATAGGGTAAATCTGGGAGTTTGCTATGAATAATGCATATATAGTGTATAAGTTGTAACCAACCTTCAACTAAATAATTTATGTAAGGGATTATATTTCACTTAATTTTGGCCACCATAAGATTAAGGTTGCTAAAATTCAAGGGATAATCCAACCATACAATTTGTTATTAAACTTCCAAGCCACCCTCACAAAAAAGCATATAGTTTCATGGGGTGATGGAAAGGTGTATGGGTTTGGCCATGTTGTATTCTCTAAATCAAATTATTATCAAGTATTGAATTAATTTTAAGTATTATTTGTTTCATACCTTAAAGAGATTTAGCTATCGCACATAGGATTTGCTAGACATACTAGTCAAATTCCTTCTACAATACCTTATCTATTGAATTAACTAGACTCATATTTACATATATAGAGAACTACAACAACTACAATGGGGCCAAGTACTAGTCAATAGTTGAAACACCTAGATAGGCCAACACTTGCTAGCTATAACCAACATTCTACACTCATAGAATGACCATCATTTGATATCTAGAAATCTACTAAGAAGATAAATATTCACCACAAGAGTGATTTTGTATGTCTAGTCTCCATTATTGAGTGGATAGATACAATATAAGGAGGAGGTCCTCATGATTAATTTTTTATTAGTTCTTCTTTTTACCATAAAAATAAAAAATAGATCCTTTTTATTGGCTATTGTCTTTTAGCTCAGCAAAAAAAGTACAAAAACTCATGGGAATTGATCTACTAGACTCAAAATCATAAGACATTAATTACTACAACTATTGGTTTGACCATGTAATTCTTGATTATGGGATACTACCCAAGAACATACCTTAGTAAATCCTTCACTAGATACTTCATTCTCTTTCTTTCATACATAAATCTTTTAGATGATCAACACCTTTAAAATTTAATCTAAATTCATTGGTTACAGATCTTATATTAAATTGTGGTTCTTTCTAATCATGTTTTTAATACTATTATCATTAATGTCTTATCTTGCATATGGGTTATTCTAAAAGTAATCCAAATTTATACTAAGAAATTTTACAATCAAAATCATGTCTACTCTAAACCACTTATGTTATAAGATATTGTTATAAAAGGTGATACAATTAATATAAGAGTTGATGATAATCCATTGGCCTTATAACATAGGATAATCTCACTCAAAGGTTGTGAATGAGCTTTTAAAGTTGCAATATTCCAAATGTTCATGTTTATGTTTTCTAAAGTTGTTTGCCAAGTGGGTTTAAGCATAGCAATTTTAGTTTATTGTTTCTATAGTTGATATTGTTTATGTTTTTGATTGGATAAGCGGGTTTTTTGAAAGGGCCCTGAACCATTTTACAAATAAAAAGATAGAACGTTTAGCTCAACAAAACAACAAAACCAACAAAGAACAACGAAACAACACAAAACAACAAACAAACAAAACCACTACAACTCCATCGAAATGGAGCAGAAAAACAACCCACCCAACTCAAGGTGGTTTAAAAAATTGTTCCAAATATTTTTGTTGAACCATTATACAAGGGTTCTTCTCCACAGACCTTTTCATCTTTTTATTGCAAGGATAAGAAACAAAACCATTCATGGTACCAAACAAACCAGGAGTATCAACTGAGGGATTATTTGAATCTTCAACCCGAGGTTTTTGGAGTAGCGATGGGTGGTCTTCTGTGACAACAGACATCTTCTCAGGCTTTTGAAAGAGCGTGGTGTGATCCTCCGTAACCGCAGACATCTTCTCTTTTTTCTTCCAAACAAAGTGTGGCTTCTTTCTCCTTAGGCATGTAAAGGAGGCATGACCAACTTTTCCGCAATAATGGGATGATGTTGTTTATGTTATCCCTATAACTTATTTTGATTTATTCCAAACCCATTGAGTATAAGAAAAATGTTTTATACTTTATCTTTAATTTATTGGATTTATCTACTATTCTAGGTTATCATTTTTAATGAAAAATCTTGGATAATCTAAGATTGTAATATTTTTTTTCAAATTCACAAATCTAAAATTTATTTCCAATTTTTTTGTTGGGGTTATTACACATGTGAGGATAATTTAATCATAATTAGAAAAATTATTTTCATTAGTTACTCACAAACTAAGAAATCTAGAGAATCTAATGATTTTTTTCTAGCATTGCTACAAACTTTGATCCACTTTACTCAAATTATTGTCATTAATTTATATCATATCTAATCTTGGTATTTTCCTTATTGTTAATTTTTTTATCAATAACAAGATATATCCTTAGAAACATATAATACCAATAACACATTTAATCTTTATGTGCTACAATCGTTCCACCTTCTATGTGCATTCCTTGGCCTCATGTACCAATCAATTCCTATGTTGGAGTGATATTTCCCACACATTTGGTTTAGTTCAAAAGGGTTTTGACCTTACATTATTTTTTTTCCATTTGCTCTCCTTAGCTCTATGATAATCATTTATTTCACACAATCCCTCTCCTCTCTAGGCTCTTTGTGGTAGTAAAAAAATCACAATTCAGTTTCTCATTCACTTTGGTGGTGAATTATAGTATATGGTCATCCATGTGGAGATCAACAAAACTATATTGAGAAAAAAAATCTTCTTCCAATATGGTGATATCCTAGTTGCCATTTGAGAAGTGCTTGGTATGGATCTCACCAAAGGATTTATTTGACAAATTATCAACTTGACATTTCTTTCATGTTTGTGTGTAATATATACCCTCATTAGTGACAAGGAAATTACCAAGGACATGAGACCATATCATATTTGGAATAAGAGCATGATAGGCATGGAAGCAATTGTTGACAAAATTCCTCTTATAAGTGAGTACTATTCCTCTCAAAGGATTTAAATGCCATGGGTTTGCTTTGATTGGCATTATTCACAACATTGAGACTAGATTGTGGTGTTGGATAAATAAATTATAATTTTTTAAGGTTATCAAAGGGGTGAGTTTTTATAACCCATCATTGGATGTTTTGGCACTCTATGAACTTAAGAAGAGATTCTCAATCAATAAAATATATATGACATGGAAAAGGTGGTTTAGGTCATTAAGTTTATGCAATGAATGATAGTTTTTTGTGAAATAGAAGGATGAAACAAACAGCTCTATGTTTATCAATAATGATAATATTTAATAAAATTTTGTATATAGATAGTCCCTTGTGGAACATATAAGCTCCTTTTTGTATTTCTCTCAACCATAATTTTTACTATTTCTATTTTCTAATGATTCTAGTCTATTTTTGTGGCTTTCTTTCTCAATCATTTTTATCATTTTTTAAAAATATTTGTATCTTGGGTTTTATCACTATCTTGTCCTACATCCATTTTGGATATAGAAAATATGTAATATCTCAATCATGTCTACCATCAATACAATATCTATGTGTAAATTATATTATACTATTATAGAATGAGAGAGGGCCCTCATCCCTAACTTGAATTACCAAAAAAGGGATTGTAAAATATCCAAATCTCAAATGATAACATTAAGTGGATCTCCAGCGAATGGGAACCTTTAATTTCGGGTAAAGTTCATATTTATCCCTTGGCTAAGGGATTTTTTGCAGCTAAATTTGACAATGCTTAGGACATAAATGTTATTTTGTGTGAAAAAAATTAGCTGGGAAGATAAATATTTGTTGATGATCAAACCCTGGCACTCTGATTTTAACCCTATTTCTGAAACTTTTAACAAATTCCTAATTTGGGTTAGATTGCCTAATCTCCCCCTTCACCTTTGGCATGACTCTCTTCTAGAGGAAGTGGGTGAGGCCCTTGGTGATTTTCTGATGGTGGATGAAGAATCTTCTGACATTCTTCATTTCACCTATGCTCGCATACTGGTTGAAATAAATGTTTCAAAAGGGCTGCCTGCCGAGGTCCTTCTTAAATCTTCTAAAGGCTCTTGGGTCCAATCTTTGGATTATGAAGGGATTCCCTTCCGATGTAGATGATGCTTCAATACTAGACATGCTGCTACACATTGCAGATTTGAGAAAAAAGAAAAGACAACTACTTGGTGGAAAGGTGCTTCTCAACAACATTATACGGTTGAGAAGAAAGTTGATCAGAATAAGAGTTTTTCAGAGGCGGTTGCTTCTAAATCACTGGGTCTTGGGACGCCCCCTTCGGTTGTCTCAAATGGTGGGGTCGCTAGGGCTACCCCTATTGAGTCAAAGAATTCTTTTTCAGGTGTATGTGCATTGACTTCCTTTTCTGGTGGCTCTTCTGAAAAGTCATTATCTATGCAAAGGAATCAAGATGAAACTCCAACTTTTTTGTCTGCTGGCTTTCATCCTCTTGAAAGTAGCGAGCTGGTTTGGTATGGTAAAGTGATGCAAGTGGAAGAAGGTTGGATCATAGTTAAAGGAAAAAAAGATAAATCCTCTAAGCCCTCTTTCGACATGATTCTCCGCTCCCACAAGAAAAGTGTAAAATGTATATCTTGAATGGTCTTGTTTTGGAGCTGGTCTTTTTTGTTGGCTGCTTCTTGTCTTTTCTGCAACCTTGCTCTTTTTGTTAAAGGGTTCTGAATCCCTTCAAAATCTATTTTTCCCTCTATCAAAAACATTAAGTGGATCAACATCTAATAAACTACTCTCATCTCGATGGTTTTCAAACACTTTCAATATTTTCAATTTGATAGTGATATAATGTCATTAACTATGCTTGACATATGTAGAATAGTAGATATACTTGATATTTTACTCATGGAGTGGGCTCTACTTATTCTTTTCAAATATTTTGATTTTACTTTGGAACCCATGTGGAACTAGTGTCTTCCAATAAGGTGGTATTGGGATTGTTGAAAGTTGATTCCTTATTCTTCTTTGGGGAATGAACATGAAATATTCCTTTTTTTATATGTGGAGTAATGAAATTATCTTTCTCTTTCTTTATTGGTAGAGAAAAATGGTTATAATTTGGTTTTTATGCTTAAGAGCATTAGGAGGCAATAAAGAGGGCTTCATTTGCTCCTTGTTTTTCCTTTTTTATTAAATTTTTATTGGTTCTTTGTCATAGATTCCTTTGGTATAATTAATAAATTATTTGTGTTCATAAGAAACAACTATTTATTGTTACTTACTCTTACAACCATAACAAATATCCTTGAGAGTGTCCAAGATATTTTTCAAGTGTGAAATGCCTCAACTATAAAATGTAATTGATCATTTTAATATCTTTAAAATATTGCAATCATCACAAGAATGATTATGTTAGTAACACGTAAAAATGTTAATGTAATAATCATAATTGAAGTTTTTATTAAAATATAGTATGGTAATGGAATTTAATGCCAAAAGATATACCCCCCAACTAGGGGACACCATTAAAATATTGTAAAGTATATAGACATGTATGTATACTACAAAAGCTCCAAATCTCAACCAATAATAATAGATGGATTATCATCTAATGCATTATTATCATCTTATTTATGTGGTTTGCAACCATCTTTAATGTTTTAAATTTCAGCATGATATGATGTCATTCGATGTGCTTGATATATGTAGAATAGGAGAAAGACCCTTTGTAATATTGTTATTGTACTTGTGGGGTCAAATTCACTTGTTCTTTTTTAATGTTCTATTTCTTCTTTGGATTCCATATGGAAGTAGCACTTTTAAAAGAAGCCACAATGGAATTGTTAAATTTTTCTCTTATTCTTCTTTGGAGCATAAGGAGGAAATCATCCTTGCTTAGGTACATATGAAAGAATAAAATTATGCTATTATTTATTTATTAATGGAGGAAAAGAGTTATAAGATGGTTTTTGTTCTAAAGGCATATTAGGAGGCAATGATGAGGGTTTAATTTTCTCCTTATTTTCCATTTTAAAATTTCTTGATTATTTTCTTGCACATGAGTTTGTTATTATTAATGAATTCTATATTTGGTTTCATAAGGAGTTTCTATGTGATATTCCTTGCCTTTGCAATCATAACAAATGTCCTTGAGAGTGACAACATAATTTTCAATTTTGAAGTAGTTGACTTGAAAATAGGTACATATGTATCCCTCGTTGCTTTCACAATTTTCTCTTGATGAACATATTTTCTGGGCATTAATGTATCATAGAGGGTATCACATTTAACTATTGTAACTAATCTCTCCCAAGTAAAATACAAAATCTAGCCAATGAAGGAATGCTATGTAGAAATTCATGCACCACCTTAAGCCCGTGTGAAGGGAAAGACAATACTCCCCAAAGTGTCCACAAGAATGGCGTTAGTTATGTTTAGAGAAACACATAAATGTGTATAATTGTTTGATTCTAAAGTCTCAATTATATCAAATTCTTCTATGCATACGTTATACTAAATGACTAGATTAATGTGAATACCTTCACATTGTTGAGCATGAAGAAAACCATGACCATAAAGTGGACCATAATAATTGTGGTTTGGGATCTCCTTATAAAATGAAATAATTGAAGGTACGTATGGAGGTGAAATTGAGGAATAGGGATGTAGATTTTTGTAGAAGTGTCGGAAGAGGAACAAACATGCTTTGTATCCATAAGATCTTTGTTCATATGTGTACATACATCATACAATTAGTAAGATGCTTGAATATCTATTAGTGTTCAATATTGCTAGATTGTGTATGCAATGGAAAAATATTAGCATAAATTTTCCAATTTTATGTTAGTGGAGCAACCAAACAATTTTCCCATCAACATGAATCACATTATTATCAATAATCTGATCTACAAAATTATACTTGAATATCGCACAAATATATGTATGGTGTCCAATATTAATCCTATGAAAAATGTAGAATGATTGTTCATTATAACTCTTAGATAATCCGCTGGAGGAATCCAAAAGATTAATAGAATTAAGGGAATCCAATAGATTAATGAAATTAAGGGTAATAAAATTATTAGGAAGGTTTGAAGAACATTATCTAATGGTTTGCTAAGCTTTGTACATTCCCTAGGCCCTTAATGTTTGAATGATACAAAAGAAAATGTCAGACTTTCTTTGGAACTAGTTTTAGATTCTTTCTTCTCTCATTTTACATGCTTTGTCTATGCTTCCACATTTCGCATATCCTGCAATCCTAACATTCTGTCAAAAAATTCTTGGAGGCATTCTACCAAACAGTTCGCGAGCGTTGTATATGCTTATTACACTTCTACCAGGGCGGTTGCAGCTACAACATTCCATAAAATTCCTCTGGATGTCCATACCCTATTCCAAATCTCCCATTTTGGCCCGGGCTGGGAGGATACTGGCAAAGGTTGCGTAGTCTGGCTTTACACTTGCGAATCAGGTTTGATCGAAAGTTTATTAATCCTTTTCACCAAATGCATTTTGTGCATATCCTGCAATCATAGCATCCATGCGACCACATTTCTTTGATGCATCTGCTCAAACAGTTCACGTGCCTTGTCTATGCTGTCACATTTTGCATACATGTCTACCAGGATGTAATAGTTGACAATAATATGTCTTCCATTATGGTTTGATGGTTGTCCATACCCTGTTCCAAAGCTCCCAATGTCGCAGCTGCATCAACCATTTTTCTGTTTGATACCTCGTTGCTCTGACTTCTTGTTTTATGCTATCAATGCATCCACTGACTTCCGCGCGGGAACAGTTTAAACTGAAATTAACGGATACTATTGTTTGAACGGGAACGGAAAAGGGCGCTAGCGAGAGGAAGGGGCCCACATCTGCCACATAAGTGGTCAAAGTACCTTAGTGTGTGCTGGCTAAGCCCAGCCCTAGAGAATAGCCATGTAAAATGAAGGTTGACGAGAGTTTCCAGGGAGGCATTTTTCACGCCCGCTAACGGCTCCCTCTTGCAGAACTACCTTGTTCAAGGTCTCAACATTCGCCTGGTTTCTCTCCCTACACTTTCCGTAGAAGGCTTACAAGGACGAGAGAGGAATGATCTCTTACCATTCAAGTAACCAAAACCACTCGTCATTGTACATAGCTCTTATAGTGACATCAGAGGAAGCTACACAAGTGGGTTAACAGCTGCGAATTTTCAAGATTTATTTAGCATGGAATGGCTGAGCAGAATGGGAGAACTCATCATCAAACTTAATGGCAGGAGAACGACACTTCACAATGCTAAAATAGCAGGGGTCACTGTCCCATAGGCCTTCTTTTGGTCTCGTGGACGTTAAAAGTCTTCTATTCTATTCTATTCTGTAAGAACAAAATGGGTTATATAATTTAGTGGATGGTGGTGATTTTATGTTTGTTATAATGATCTTATGAACAAGCGACAATTGTTTTGGTTTGATTTTTTAGGTCCATGTGTTTTCGAGAGAAATGCATGGGATATCAACGTTTGAAGTGGTGATGTGGCTTCTCATTTGAATGGTTGTGGCTATGAAGGTTTTGAATTTATAATGGGGTGGGAAAGTTGCGAGCAGCAATTTGAAGTGGGAGATAGACACTTTCAAGTTTGTCCACCATAGAAACATTGCCCCCCTGCTTTGTTGGATGTATGTTCCCAACGTCACATAACATTTAGAGCCACCAAGGGCTGTACAAGCAGTGCCATAAAAAATGGGAGTTCTTTGAAGAGGACTAATTCTTCGAGAAGAACTAGCCAGATCAGGGGTAAGGATATATGGGAGAGGACCCAGTACCTGAGCATGTTTCAATAGTTGTGATAGTTGTTGTTTATATAATGCCCAATATTTTTATCAATATTGGACCAATAGTTGTGACTTTAAAGTTGTTAGTGTTGATGATGACTGTACCCATAATTAAACACTAGCACTTGCACCAGGGGGGTGCAAGGGTTACGCCGATAGAAAAATATATAGAAGAAAACATGGAGAAGTGTAGTGTAAAACATATACAATATTGTTTGTGTTTTATACAAAATGTTGTAATACAAATTTGGAGATTGGAAACTGAATGAAAGATTTGCAACAAGTATAATTGTGATTTGCAAACTATACAAAATGTTCGTATTACATATTTGGAGATTGAAAATAGAACGGAAGATTTGCAGCTATTTCAACTGTGATAATTTTCTATTTGGTTTTGTATTTGGTGATTCCATGTGCTAGTATGGAATGATCCTGCACATATTTATTTAGTGATTCCATGTGCTAGTATGGAATGATCCGGCACACACTTTTTGTTCTGTTCTTTGTTTTTTTTTCCTACACAGTCAAAGAATACGTTAATGGACTCACATCATAAATGCAAAGTGGCTTTATGTAAATAGTAAAACCTGCAGTAAAAGCGAAGTAGTTATCGGTTAGAAAAAAATATATAAGTAGCCTAAGTGAAGCAGTTGATGTAGAAGTATATGAATTTAGAACATCCACCTGCATGTGATTGCAATTGTATATAAATCTACAAATAGTAATATGTATTATATGAAGATGGTAAGAAAAAATAAAACAAATAAAGTTTATGCAGAGAAGGGTGAAATTCCATATGTGTCCCTGTGCTCATCATAATGAGAGAAGATGTATGACATTCCATGAGATTACTTCTATTTAGGGCATTCTTTTAAACATTTCATAATATCCTACAACAGAATGGTTCCTTTCTTCTTCTTTATTTGGTATGCAATGGGTATGCTGAAGATTTGTAGAAAGATTAAGAGCAATCATTGTGGTATAGTAGCGAGAAATTTGAAACATATAACTGAATGTATTGACCTTTTTGTAGATGAATTGAATGCATATTATTTGTTAATAAAAGGAAAACCATTTTTTTCAACAAAATGGTGCCTTTCTTCTTCTTCTTTATTTGGCATGCAATGGGTACGCTAAAGATTTGTAGAAGGATTAAGAGCGATCATTGTGGTATAGTAGTGAGAAATTTGAAACATATAACTGAATGTATTAACCTTTTTGCAGATGAATTGAATGCATATTATCTCTTAATAAAAAGAAAACCATTTTTTTTAGAACAGCTGAAGTTGCAAGAAATAAAATTTTCACAATTCAAGCATGGAAATGGATATGTTTGCATTTGTTTAAGAGAAAAAAATACTCTTACTGCATATGCCTTGCAATTATACAATACATTTACGATAGGGCACAATATTCATGTCAAACAGTGTAGCGTGAACTTTGCATATTACAGGAGAAAAATTGTTATTAAGAAATGCAGATCTGATCCATTCAAACCCCATGATAAGAAATTTAGGACATAATGAAAGATGGAAATTAGAAAATATGAATACTTAAGATAGATGGTAGACCCAACAATAATCAACTTTTTTAGAGCACAACCACCAAGTAAAGTGGTAAGATTAATATTGGGGATAACTATGGGCTATACAACAGCTTTGCAGTCACTCAAAGCAGCCCAGTTGGTTTCACAATGCAACAAAGTCATTAAAATACATGCCAGTAGTCATTTAGGAATTTTTCTCAAGTATGCCTTCAACATATAGCATTAAAAGAGAGGAACAATGTGCAAATAATTGACTTCTGACTATTGCCTTGTTGCAAAGTTAGTCAACATTGAAATTCCAAATCAAAAAATCTGCATCAAAAAAACAAAAGATATAGTACTCCATTAAGACAAGGAAGTTGGTAAATGGATTATGTATGCAAGGAAACAATCATTATTTTGTACAAGTGCAATGTTCATCACATCAACTATTTCTTGACTCGAGATCACAACTTGAATAGACTCATTTCATAAATTGCATCCCATATTGACAATCTTCATAGTTCAGATTATCATGCTAGTGACCTTAATTTTGAAGACTAAAAAAATTGCATTTGAATATTTAAAAATTGCAAGATGCAACTAGAAAACCAATTTGTATCATATAGACCTAGATCTATCAGACTGCTTAACTATGCATTACAAAATTTGAGTTCTACCCAGAACCGTGCAAGCTACAAATTCATTCGTTTATTAAAAATATTTCATAGTTTATAGAGATTAAGTAGGGAAACTTGTAAGGAACAATATTTTAGAAATTTTGGTGAACCATATTTGAAAATATTGAAGAAATTATTCGAACTCCCATTAGATCTTAAATTTTCAAAACAAAAAGTTTGGGAATCCTGATTGAAAAAACATATTATTCTACAGAAATTGAGAACATACATTTTTTATAGGCAAATAATTTTGTTAAAAATAATTGAAAAAATGGCAATTGGCAAATATTAGCTCCAAAAACTTTCCCCAAAAGGAAAAAGCACGGTACTGTTGTGAAGTTGTAACATGCTATACATCCAACATAACTCTTAGAAAGCCATCATCATGATATCAGAATGTATAGCTATTTGTGTATGAAGTAATTTGCAAATGCTTTCACATATGCTTGAAGTCTATTTGGAAAAATGCATTTTTTCCCCAAAAGCACTTAGATGTGAATCGTAATGTGTTAGAATTGAACCGACTGATGTCATATTTATGTGTATCTTTACACATCATGAATTTTTTTAAATTTTTTTTGTGGAGGGGAAAAGGGAAAACGAATGTTTTGCATAAATGAAAAGAGGTGTGTCAAGAAGGCGCTAAGGTTAACTTTATATGGCAATAAAAATGTGTCATGAATGATTCATTCAAATAGCATTGTTTTTGGTTTTCATACATATTTGACTTTGCAATAGCACAAATTGCACTTCATGTTTACAAAGTGCAAAAAAGTATAACAAACGAGCATTATATTTTCATTTGAGTGTGTATGTTAGAGAAAGAATGAATTGTACAACACAACAGGTAGAACTATAAATTAGGGCAGTAGTGTAACGAAGAAACAATGATTGAATGAACAAGAACAAAGTTTAATTTCTCCAAAGAAATAGCCAGTAAGTCTGAGATGCTGGAAGTTGTAGAAGTAAAGTGTAGGATATTGAGACATATTCATAGTAGAAAAAGGGAACCTTTTGTAGCAGCAGTTCTAGTTGTTTCTGTGACATGTCCGAAACCGGCAATGTTTACAATCAATCACATTGTGATTCGTCCCTAGAAAGTTAAATGAGAATAGTGAGGTAGAGATTTCCGAAAGTCGATACAGGATAAATTGTGTATTTGTTATTTAATGTATAAGCTGAAAAACAAAGGAATATGGAAGCAATGAACGAACCTGGTTTTATGTGAACTATATGTGCGTAGTAGAGTTGACCAAAGTGAAATATTGAAAAAATGTCGGTCTATACCCTACAAGAAGCTTTGCTCTACCCAATTGGGTGTCGGTTCAAATGAAATTACAAGGTTTGGCGCTATTCAAAGACAACTTTGGCAGAAGTGACAAACCCCTCAGACTTGGCTTGTAGAGGAAGAGATGTCTACAATATGCGTTACAACATCTTCGTTCTGTTTCGTTCAAAATCCCTCTCAAAGCAATAAGGTGACCCATAACTTCATGGGATATATGGGAAGGTTTTTGTGTAATGATTACAATGTGTATTTATTAATTATACAAATATATACAACCCATGTTACTTACCCCAGGCCACGATGAAGGGCAATTTTTAACTTGACCTATGATGAGCCAATATAAGCCAAATTGTGCACTAAGGTCCAACCTTCTTGTGCACTTGGCAGCAGCAATTCGTGCAACAATTACTGTGAAGACCAAAACCCACATAAATTCATCAAACCATTACAAAAAAATGTTTAATTAGTTCTATTTCATATTGAATACTATTCTTATGCTTACCAGAAGAGGAAACAGAGGAAATGGCAACAATGCCAGCGAGTGTAGACATTTGCGTTGTCTTACATGGCCTTCTAATCCTGGCCTTAGATAATACTTTGTGAGTGTTCCATATGCTTTGTAAGGTAAATATTGGAGGGAATTGACAGTAAAGGAGTTGGAAAGCAAGCTGGATTTAATGCCTTACCGTGTGTTATAGCCAAGAAGAAAGCAAACTGTGATCCCTAACAAAGTGAGATGCCATAGCCTACCCTAGAAAAGTGAGATGCCATAGCCCACTATATATCATATCATCTATGATGATCACTTACACGCTTTACTCTTCCATGTGCAGAGCCTCTCTTTTTTGGGTAATTGTTCCTAGAAGTTCCAATGTGGCCCTTGTTTTTTCCTCTATAGTACAGGAAAAAGCTATGTCTTGTAGTAACCCTTCATTTTTATTTGTTATAAAGCGGATTGAGACAATTTTGTTTAGCTTCTAAGGTGGATTGAAGCAATTCATACAAGGTCATTAGCTGAGAGATAATATGAAACTTAAGTGCACTGGACTGTTCTTGCTAGCGCTCGTATTCATTGGATAACTCAGAGCCATTTAGAAATTTAAAACACAATTTCTAGTACCCATTTATGAGCATCTCTAGAAACTGTATGAAATTCTTAGAAACGCACAATACAGGACCACTGGTGTCCTCTACAATCAGCCGACACAAGATCCAGAATGAAAGAGCACAAATTCATATTGGCACCTCTCTCAGATGGTACCTATAAGTAAGATTCGATAAATACTATAGTACTTCAGGAAAAAAACAAAACACTGTAAATGTAATTCACAAAAGAAGATAGTCTGAGAGTACCTTCAGGCTCAATTTGGAAACAAAATAGAATGCCCATCATCTAGGAAAGGAAAGAAATTTGAAATATTTTGTACAATCATGACCTTGATGGTGGTTCAAGAGTATAAAGAACCTGCCCTACACTTCATTAATGAATTCACAAAATTATTACACATCAAATAAAGTTGCCCTACATTTTAGATGCCAAATTTATTACAAGAAGGGGACATACAGTGTTTTTTTCTTAAACTGAAATAGACCTCTTTCTGATTGCTTAGCCAAAGATGCTCAACTTTGTGCATGAGGAGAAAAAACCTAAAATATTTTAATTGTCAGGTTCTACAAGGTTTTCCACACAAAATACCTCTTCCTTTCCTCCTCTTATTAACATTGGTGATGGAAAATTCCTTTCAAGTATGCCTTGCTTCTCACATATCTTTCCTAGAAGCCCACCAATTCAGCCATTTCGTCCATAGAGCAAAAACTTAAAGGTTTGCTTCTGAATTACACCATTTGAGGTATTGAGCATACAATTTTCTTGAACACCATTGTTGAAAATCATTTCTACCCCATCATGCACTTTTGTATATTTCTCAACCCTTGCCATTGTAAGCATTCTTAAATAAGGAAAAAGAGCCCCAGAAAAGTACTAAGTGTTAATCTCTTGCAACTCAGAAAATCCAATTTGGAAAACCTGAAGCCTAAAATGAGGCTTACAGTGCAGCATAAGCTGTGTGAAACTAACCACCAAAATGTTGTCGGGGATTTGAACACGGAGTCTTTGGGGTCGACCTTGAAGCTGTTCTTTCTCCTGTTGTTGTTGTTATAGTTTTGCAATGCGCCCCCTTCATGGTTTTGGGCTTGTGGGTATTGTAGATTCACCAACTGTGAAAAATTTGCTGCACTTGATATGCTTTGGATTCAAAATGAGGTGGTGGAGGCTAATCTACGGCTTTCTTCCTCCAAATATGGCGGATCACCCAAATTACTATTATCAATCCTGCTAAACTATGTAGTTCCCACTTACTACCCACTTCACATTGTCTAGACCTCAGATAATCAGAAGGATTTGCAGAGGCTTCTGAAAGCAATCCCTGTGATAACCTTCGAAAGAGCAAAGAATCGCAGAGAGTTCAAACCTCCGCAAGAGCAAAATAAAGCAAATTAAAATCTCTGACAAAGGATACATAAATACGAATGAAATGTGGTGGTGACATAAAGTCTTTGGCGGTGATAGATACTTCACGCACGTTACCGGAGACTGAAGGCAATAGACTGAAACTATTAGTTGTTTTATGGGAAACTTTTCTAGTTTCACGATGTGAGACAGGTTTCGGGCAGAAACCTCACACCATATAGAGCCTATCGGCTAAAAATGTATTCCTTTGATCTAAAAAGGAACCAATCATGTGATTCCATATCAGCGCTCAATAAAACATGATGTGAATGCACAAGTATCAGTCTCACTTTTTTTGGGGGTCTTTTTGGACACCTTGACAAAAAGCATGCTGATGTGGCATCATATTTGATGATGTGGCCCTGAAACCTTAGTTATAAGCAGGGGACTTGCCAAGTAAGCTGCTGTAAAAAATTGGGAGTGATTTGAAATTTCCACGTAGGATAATTAGAAGCGCGAAGTTAGGGTGCACAACTATTGGGTCCTCTCCCCTAGCTCATTTTGAGCCACAAAAATTGGAGGAAGAGGTTGTAGAAAAGCCCAAAAATGTATGTGAATTGCCTGCTGAAATTGCTAGTGTAACGAAGTTAGAGTTTGATTCGACCTTGTCGCCTGTTGATCTTGATAACCCTCTTATTTCTTTGGATTGTTTTATTTTTCTGTAATTAGATTTGAGTCACCCATGTAAATGATCACACATAAGGGGTTTGTAATGGGGATAGTGACAGTTAGGGGTGTTAGAGATAAACCCAAACACAAGCTATTAGGGGTGTTAGAGATACACCCAAATCAAAGTGGTAATATGCATGGGGTTTCTAGGTACATGTAATTTTTATCATTACACTCTTTTGTCTATTTTTTTTCTTTGGAAATGATTGTTCGTTTTTTTGTTAAGTATCATAATAGATAGGTTTACATATTTATGCTCGTTTTCATGTAGAATGCGGTTACGAGGAAAAAGTATAATACAAAGTGTGTCATATATGGTACCAACTTCACCGCAAAAGATGAAAGAATTGTGGAGTGGAGGGACTTTCTCATTTGTATGATTGGAGCAATTGATGCCCAAATAGTTGAATGTTGGCCTTCAGTCATTTGGTACAATATTTGTGCCTTATACTTTCAAGTTTTTGCTTATTTTTTGCCCTAATGAAGATATTTTCCTATTGTGTGTAGAGATGTTGGATTAGAATATGCAGGTGAAGTGAAAAAAATGGCAGTGAAATTCCTCTTTGCATTGTCTTTTTAAGAGTCTTTTTAAGTTATAGAGATTTAACAAGCTCTACCTTTTTTCTACTATAATTGTTGTTTGGATTTTTCATTTTTCAAGTTTTGCAGGTTATGACAATGCAAGGATAGTCTTGTGAAATTTGTTGTTTATAAAGGAAGCAAACTTCACACTTGAAAGCATTCAAACTATAAAGGAAGCCTTGCTTGAGATTTGGGAAGAAAATGAGAGCTCTAAAAATGTTGAACTCATTGAAATTGTTGTAAATGCATAAAATATTTCATTGTAGAGAATGAATCACTATCATTTAGGATTTTTTTTTCCTATTAGAGGAATATCTTCCTCATTTCTATGATCTTGAATTGTATAAAATCTTTGGGGATGACAACCCTTCTATGTAGCATCTTTTTACATTTAATCTATGTAAAATTCAAGTTAACAATAGGTAAACTTTTCATGTCCAAAATTTTATCCTCTTAAAGAATAAATTAAATACATTTTTCCCTCTCTACTTTATGTTCTCCCCAAAGCAACTTACTACATGGTGACCAACCGTTTTGTTCTTTAACAAAATAGAATTCTTTGAAAGTTTTGATATGGTTGGTTGTGCTCTTGCTAACATATTATAGTTTGTAGTGCTATTACTAAAAACAAACTATGCACTTGAAATTATGCTACTAATAAATAGTAACAAGTAAAAGAGAAAATAAGTGTCACATAACAAGTAACAAGTAAACAAAGATATGCCAAAAGAAAAGTTCATAACATAAAGAAAAAAAACACATGGGTGATAATGGAAAAATATGACTTAGAGCATAGAAATATTATGGTGTAGGTAATCTTATTCTCCTATATCAACATCCAAAGAAACATGAAACCATGGGGGCAAAAAAGAGAGATGGTCTCAATGTCATGCACTAGTATCCAAAGTATTACAAAGAAGAAATTGAATTTCTAAAATGTTGGATTCACAAGATAGCAAAAATTCTTAATTTTATGCCCTCAAAATATACAAATATACACTCAAAACATACCGAGATGGTTATAAATCAAGTAAAGTATTAATAATATGTGTATACTAACACAAAGTCTATGCAACAGGTAGGCAATAACATTTATATTATTGACAAAAGATGTGCCACAATTTTTTTGGGTTCATCTACCAAACTAATGTCATCATCATATGAAAAAGGGAGGGGTACATTATTAGAAGACAGTGATGGAACCTATATCAATTAGGTGTTGTATTTATGTTTTAGTGCTTTGCATTGACTAGCAAAATTAACTAGGACTTAATGATATACAAAAGAGAGAGGTGTTGAATGACAATGTTTATGACCTTTCTTATTCACATGAGGAAGTAGGATGACCAATTGAGATTCTAAAAGAATGGGTATGACATTTTTAGGGAGATCACCATGATGTGTATAGGATCATTGGTTATGTTTGGATGAAATGAAAGAAGGTTGGTTACTTGATAGGGACTTGCAAGAAATAGAAGTTATTATTTTCAAAAAAGGAAATGGTACCAAAGGGGTAGTGAGTAAAGAAGGTGGAGCAATGAAATGGCGAGGATTTCTATAAAAAAAGGGTGACTCATTTATAGGGATAATATAGGGTTGAATTATATATTGTTAAAATAAGGTGAACTATTACAAATTTTAATACTCCAAGAAGTATGTAAATCTAATTTTATCAATGCAACATTGGGTTCATAAAGATATAATGTGAAAACCTAAAATTAACAAATAGAAATTAGTTAACCATATGATATATGATTGGAAGACATAGAACCAGGTTGTGAGTGATACAATTATGCTTGTTCTAAGCTCAAGGGTGGAGATCTCTAGGAGGATTTGCAGGTGGGGGATACATGAAACTAATCAAATTGACCTAAGGTGTGACTAACCAATTGGGTTCTTACATGTAGAGGGTTTTATAATAGTATGTGGGTTGCAAGTTTCATAACACCCAATGTTTCCAACTTGCAATTATTGTAATGAAAAAAAATTTCTATTTAAAGAGTACGAATGTAATGGAAGGAACCTTCAAAATTTACCACAACTTTTACTTAGGTAAAAATTGTGTTTTAATTTCCTCATATGGTGAACAAATAAATGCACACAATAATTATAGGTTTGAAAAGCATAGTGGGTTGTGAGTGATATGATTGTGTTTTCTCTAAGCTCAAGGGTGGAGAGCTCAGGGAGGAGCTGTAGGTGGGGGATACATAAAACTAACCAAATTGACCTAAGGGATGACTAACCAAATGAGTTGTTACTTGTAGAGGGTTTTACAACAGTATGTGGGTTGCAGGTTTCATAACACGGTGTTTTCCAACTTGAAATTTTACAAAATAATAAGAATGTAATGGAAAAATGTTTGTTATTTACACAATAGGAATTCAATGAAATCCACCTTCAAAATTTATAACAAGTCTTAGAGTAAAAATTATGTTTCAATTTCTTCATATGTTCAAAAAATAAATAACTTTTCATAAGGAAATAACTAATCGGGGACAATGTGTTTTCCAACACTACAAATAATGTGAGCATTTTTTTTGTTCCAATCAAATGAAGAAAGTAAAATGCCATTTCTACTGTACCAAAGAGTTTTTCTAAAATTTGAAGGTGGAATTCATCACATTCTTGGTGTGTACGAAACATAAACTTTCATAAGGAAATAACTGACAGGGGACAATATGTTTTCCAACACTACAAATAATGTGAGCATTTTTTGTTCTAATTAGATGAAGAAAGTGAAATTCCATTTTTACTGTACCAAAGAGTTGTTCTAAAATTTGAAGGTGGGCTTCATTACATTCTTGGTGCATATGAAACACAAACTTTTCATAAGGAAATAATTGATAGGGGACAATGTGTTTTCCAACATTGCAAATAATGTGAGAATTTTTTTGTTCCAATCATATGAAGAAAGTGAAATGCCATTTTTACTATACCAAAGAGTTGTTCTAAAATTTGAAGGTGGACTTCATTACATTCTTGGTGTGTACGAAACAAAAAAAATTCATAAGGAAATAATTGACAAGGGATAGTGTGTTTTCCAACACTGCAAATAATGTGAGCATTTTTTTGTTCCAATTAGATGAAGAAAGTGAAATGCCATTTTTACTGTACCAAAGAGTTGTTCTAAAATTTGAAGGTGAACTTCATTACATTCTTGGTGTGTACAAAACAAAAACTATTCATAAGGAAATAACTGACAGGGGACAATGTCTTTTCCAACACTGCAAATAATGTGAACATTTTTTTGTTCCAATCATATGAAGAAAGTGAAATTCCATTTTTATTGTACCAAAGAGTTGTTCTAAAATTTGAAGGTAGACTTCATTACATTCTTGGTTCATATAAAACAAAAACTTTTCATAAGGAAATAATTGACAAGGGACAATGTGTTTTCCAACATTGTAAATAATGTGAGCATTTTTTTGTTCCAATTAGATGAAGAAAGTGAAATGTCATTTTTATTATAACCAAATAGTTGCTCTGAATTTTGAAGGTGGACTTCATTATGTATTCTTAGTGTGTATGAAACAAAAAATTTACATAAGGAAATAACTTATAGGGGATAGTGTGTTTTCCAAGACTGCAATCGTGTGAGCATTTTTTTTCCAATGATATGAAGAAAGTGAAATGCCATTTTTATTGTACCAAAGAGTTGTTCTAAAGTTTGAAGGTGTACTTCATTACATTCTTGGTGTGTACGAAAAAAATAATTTTCATTAGGAAATAACTAATAGGGGACAATTTGTTTTCCAACACTATAAATAATGTGAAATTTTTTTTGTTCTAATCAAATGAAGAAAGTGAAAGTGACATGAGGGGTGACTAACCAATTGAGTTGTTTCTTTTGCTTGTTGAATCACTGCTAAGGGGCAACACCCTAAACAATTTTGACTGGAGCTATGAACCAATGTGACCACATTCGGGGGGCTACATCCCCGCTAAACCACCACCTCCACTAGTCTCCCAATGCTATGCCTGCTAGCAATCCTGCCGACCTCCCTACTAGATCCAACGCCATTCCTCAATTTTTGTCGTCCTCAACTTTATCTCTCCAATACCAACTGAGCAGAAGGAGTGAAAGACTCACGAGGGTCTGATATAGTAGGTCATCCAGGCATGAAAAACCCGTGTGGGTCCAACAATAGTCCACGAGCAGCACACGCGACCCATGTGGGTCCAACCATAGTCCACGAGTAGCACACACCGATAGGAAACTGGATCCACAAGTAGCACATGCCTCCAACATGATCAGTCACCACGTCTTCCAAGATCACCTATACGTCCTCCAAGATCATCCGCCACTTTATTTTACTTCTGAACCAAGTTGGGACCAAACCGGTATACACCGCTAAGGTCCAAGCAGGGATTTGAACCTTGGTTTCCTCGCAAATAGGGAAACCATGTCACTGTTACACCAACAGATGATCCCTAATTAACCAATTGAGTTGTTACGTGTAGATGGTTTTACAATAGTATGTGGGTTACAAGTTTCATAACACCTAGTGTTTTCCAACATGCAATTATAGTAATGAAAACCTTTTCTTTATTAGAAAGTATGAATGTAATGAAAGGAACCTTAAAAATTAACCTCCTTTTCTTTTGATGATAAAATATTCTTCTTAGCTTTTACTTCCTTTTCCAAGTGGTTAGTTTTAGTCTTCCATTATTTTGATATAGTTTCAACACTTCCAACTATTGTAAATATAATCACAGGTTGGAAAACATAGTGGGTTGTGAGTGAGAGAGAGAGAGGGAGAGAGAGGGAGGGAGAGGGAGTGAGAGAGAGAAGGGGAAGGAGGGAGATAGGAAGTGGCAGGGTGGGAGGGAGAGAAAGAGGGAAGGAGAGAGATAGGGATAGGTATAAAGTGTGGTAGGGTGGGAGGGATGGAAGGAAGGAGGGGGATAGGGAGTGGTAGGGTGGGATGGATAGGTATAGAGAGAGTTAGGGAGGGAGGGAAGGAGGGGTAGGTGGAGAGAGGTTGTGTGTGTGTGAGGGAGAGAGAGGGGGAAGGAGGGAGATAAGAAGTGGTAGGGTGGGAGGGATAGAGGGAGGGAGAGAAAGAGGGAAGGAGGAAGTGGTAAGGTGGGAGGGATAGAAGGACCCAAAATGGACTTAGTAGGAGGGGGAGATGTGATGGTGGATTGTGGGAAATAGGCACCAAAATGGATTTATAGGATGGAGGAGGGATAAGGATAATGTTTTTGGGTTGGTATGATGGAGATGTAGAGAAATAGTTTAGAAGAATGATAATAGATGATTTATTGGCTTAAGAGATTATTCTCACTCTTGAGAAGTTAAGGAAGGAGCATGTGCACTATGTACAATAGGAAAATGGAAATGCAGAATTGGAGGCAACATGTACTAGATGTAGAAATTGAGAAAGCCAACTTCACAGAACCTGAAAATCACCTGCATGCAAATAACCTGTCATAGAAAGGAAGACATGGAGACAAAAAAGCAAAGGGTGCTTTGAAAACTAAAGATGCATTAATCAAAGAGAATAAATCAAAATAAAATGAGATCAATCCTTATGAAGGAGATCAAGAAACCCTAAAGTGTAACCTAAAAGGGAGCATTTAATAATTATTCTAATTATTAAATGCCTACAAAATGCAAACTAAGTTAATCTTAAGAGAAATATAAAAGGTAACTTAATTAAAATAATTAAGTAATAAACCTTTTACTGTAACACCCCCCCTTAAGATCAACTTAGGGAGTATCTACAAAATAAATGAATGAAAGCAATGCAACTACAAGCTAGAAAGAAAACTTGGGTCCTGACAACTAGGCCTAATGAGGTACCCAATCACAACCAAATCTCTATAAAGTGGAGTAAAGGAGAAAACCTAGTGGGAAAAGCTCCTCTCCAAAAAGAGATGAAAAACATGTTGAAAAAAAACATGAAGGAAGGCCTCACAGAGACCCCCCAAGGACAACTTCCTTCACCCCAAGCATGGAGCGCAACTGAAGATAGTGCGGCGATGCCAAAGGTTTAGTGAAGATTTATGCAACCTACTCCTCTGTAGGAATGTACTCCAAGATGAGAGAACCATCCTGAATCAACTGCCTAATGAAGTGCATGTGGATCTCAATGTGCTTATTCCGCCAATGCTCCAGTTGGTTGCGGGAAATGTGAATGGTACTCTGATTGTCACACTAAAGAATAGTGGGACTATCAGGAGGAAACCCAAACTCTGTCATCAACTTCTGAAGCCATAGAATCTTCTGACTAGCTAACATTGTTGCTTGATACTCAGCCTCTGTAGATGATAATGCAATAGTAGACTGCTTCTTGCAAGACCATGTGATAGGACCAGAACCAAGGCAAAAAAAAAACTAGAAGTAGACTTTCAATCATTGACATCACTAGCCCAATTTGAGTCAGTGAAGCCAAGAATGTGAGAGGATCTTGAAGTGTAGTGAATGCCATAATGAGTGGTGCCTCGAATTTACCTCAAGATACGTTTGGATGCTTGCCAATGGATCTCATGTAGATCATGAGAGAACCGAGAGACAAGTCCAACCGCAAGGGAAAGATCAGGATGTGAATGTGTTAGGTACAACAAATTGCCAACCAACTGCCTATATAAAGTAGAATCTACTAGAGGGGTAGAGAAAGTGGAAGACAAGACAACACCTATTTGAAATGGTGTGAGAAAGCTTGCAATCAAGCATGCCAAATCACTGGAGCATATCAAGAGCAATGAAATATGGAAATCCCATCCGAAAACTGAATAACCCGTAGACCCAGAAAGAAGTGTAGAAGACCAAGATCTGTCATCTCAAATTGCTCCATCAAATCCCTCTGAACACTCTAAATCATGGAGGATGAGCTACTTGTAATAATGAGATCATCAACATATAGCACAAGAATCAAAAGATCACCATCTTGATGTTGAATGTACATTGTGTGATCAGAATGACAACATGTGAAGTGAGAAGAAAGAAAAAAAGATTCCATCTTCTCATACCAAGCCTGAGGGGCTTGTTTGAGACCATATAATGAACGCCGAAGTCTGCAAACCAAGGAAGAGTCCTGCACAAAACCCTGAGGTTGCTCCATATAGATCTCCTCATGTAGGTCTCCATGCAAGAAAGCACTCTTCACATCCATCTGAAACACTGTCCATCCCTGTGAAGCTGCAAGGGAGAGTACAAAGCGAATAAAGTTCATCTTGGCTACAAGAGCAAAGGTCTCAGAATAGTGAATACCCTCCACCTGAGAAAACCCCTTCGCAACAAGATGTGCCTTATACTTATCAATTGAACCATCTGCAACATACTTGGTATGGTACACCCACTTGCACTGAACCAACTTTCTTCCCTTAGGAAAAGGACAAAGATCCCAAGTATGATTCTTCATCAAAGAAGAATACTCCTCATCCATGGCCCTATCCCACTCAAGGCGACCTTTCACCTCTGAAAACTTTTGAGGATCATCCGAAATGGCATGACTCAAAAGACTAGAACCAAATGTCTAAGCACAATTACGACGAGTATCTGAAGGATCACTTGCCAAAGATCCAGCTGCCTCAATAGTAACATGGGCCCACTTGGGAAAATGTTGAGTACCTTGTGGTGGTGGAGATGGTGGATCATCATCTGCATCATCCTCAAGAGATAAGTAATCCTCAAGAGATGAAGAGGGAGGAGTAGGCAGTGAGGGAGAAGCTGGTGATGGAGAATCCATCTAAGGATAACGCTAATCAAACTGGACATCCTACCGAAACAAGACCTCTCTAGAATCAGGATCAAACAACCTATATGCCTTAACATCCTCACAATAGCCAACAAATATGAGTGGTCGGATTTTCCTCTCTATGGATTTCCATTGAGCATCGGTAATAAATGCCCAAGCCTCACTACCAAAAGCTCGAAATGTAGAAACATCAGGCTTAACATGGGTCCAAGCCTCCTTAGGAGTCATATGTCATAATGGCCTATGAGGCATCTGATCTTGAATATAATTGGCACAATTTACTATCTCAACCCAAAATGAAGAACTTATAGCTCAAGACTGTATCATACAGTTGGCCATCTCTCGTAAGGTTATGTTCTTTCTCTCAACAACACCATTCTGCAGAGGGGTGTAAGGTACTGTAAACTGATGTTGCAAACCATGCTCAATGCAAAAATTCCTGAAAGCCTGATTAACATACTCACCCCCATTATCTGTGTGTATCTTCCTAATAGAAATTCCAGATTGCTTCTCCACAAATGTCTTAAAGATCCTAAATGAATCAAAGACATTAGCCTTGTACTTAAGAAAGTACACCCATGTACGTTTGGAAAATTCATCAATAAAAGTGAGCACATATCGGGCCCCTGAAAAAGGAGTCGAAAAGGACATGAGATCACTATGTACCAACTCCAGGGGTGCCTTAGCATGCGTGGCTCTACCCGTAGGAAAAGAATCCTGATGATTTTTTCCAAGGACACAACCCCGACAGACACCATCAGTACAGGAAATCTTAGGAATCCAAATCACTAGTGCTTGAGTACTCATCTATTATAGATATCTGTAATTGACATGGCCAAAATGCTCATGCCAAAGCTTGCTCACTAAGTCTACATGTGCTATAAGAGAGGAACCTAAATTTTTTGAACTCTCAAAGCCATCAAATATGTATAAGCGAGATGCAGAATCAACACTTCCATTAGCCACAACCAAATTAGGATCATGAAGGTCTCAAATAACCACATCATGTGGTGAGAACTCAACTGTCTTACCAGTGCCAAAATGGAAAATCTGATAAATTGAAAGAAGGTTTGTCGAAATGTTAGGAACTAGAAGCACATCCTAAAGACAACCACCATCCAATGAAACAATACCTGAACCCTTAACTGAAAGTTGTGTTGAGTCACCAACTGCAATCTGTGAAGTATCACTATGGGCACTAGTGCAGTGACAATCTCCTGTGAGTGTGTCATATGGTGCGAAGCACCAAAATCAATAATCCATGTGGATCCTAAAGATAAGGCTCGTGCAAAAAGAGCATGACCTTTCCCTGTGGGTGGAGAAGGAGCCTAAGGTGAGGTAATATGATGCAGTTGCATGGCTTCCTTTAAAGCCTCTAATCATTTCCAACACTTGGAAACTGGATGTCCTTCCTTGCCACAAAAACTGCAAGGATCACTTGATTTCTTCTTAGTCTTAGAGGAAGACTCACCAGACTTAGAAGATTTTCCCTGTTTAGGATTGGACTATGGTTTTGAACTAGACTTAGGAGGTAGCTTGGAGGAATTATCAGTGCCAACTAAATCTATATTCGGCTTCAATTTCTGCTTCTACTTCCCCTTAGATGTATGAGCTACTAGTGCTTGGTTCTTAGATCCTAAGAGAGCATCCAACTGTGATATCTTGGCCTGCTCTCATGTCAACTGATCACAAAACACCTCAAAAGTAGGCACGGTAAAGCATGCACCCAAGGCATCTATTGTAGAATAGAATGTAGAGGAAAAAATCTGAAAGGGACCTCGAAGCTTAGAGAGAATCAAGTAAATGCACTCATCATCTATTTTGTTCTTACCACAACCCTGTAACAATGACCTCAGTGATTTTAACTTCATCAAAAAATTCTCAATGGTAGGATATGAATCAGGTACTAAGGAAGTCAATTTGGCCTCAATCTGAAGTGCTCGAAACTAATTAATGGTGCCAAATAGAGTTTCAAACTTCAACCACATAGCCTGAGGAGTTGTACAACCCTCTAGATGGAATAGAAGACTATCTAAAACATGCAAGGATAGAAAACCCATGGCCTCATCCATTTTGTTCATGTGCTGAAAAACCTCAAATGGTTGTGTCAACTAAGGTTGAACTTCATCCAAACATGACCATAACCCTTTTGACATGATAAGTCTGGTCATTTGTGCCTTTTAGGTGTGATAATTATGTGGGGAAAGATGCTCAATAGAAGAAGAGTCCACCATAATGAATGAGTTTTGAAATTTGTTTTATGAAAGAGGTTTCTGGTTTTCTGGTGTAAATTACAAAAATCAAGAAAAAAAACACACCCCACAACACAAGAACCCAAACCCCAGTACAATTTTGAAAGTTGAAAAGCGAGAAAAAGAAAAATATGCTTCAAAAAATACTTTGTGTACTTGGTAAATTTTCTGATGAAATAAACTACAGATCTGAAGAGAGCACTGAAACACCTTTCCAATGCCTATTCATTTTCAAAAAATGGAGTCTGAACGCAAAAGTTATGCCCCTCAGAGTACAAAAAAAATGTTCTGACTTTGACTAGAAAAAAAGGAACCAAAATGACAAAACCATAAAATAAGACCTACACCACTGGATCCGGCTTCGAATCAGCTTTTTGGCGATATTTTGTTTTCAAAAAACGGAGATCATACGCCCATTTTATACCCAATTTCGTGAAACACCTCCAAAAAAGGCCAAAAACCCTTCAACAAGCACCTGGGGCTAAAAAAACGAGCCCTTGGCCGCATGCAAGACCAAGGGTTGGTGGCCAGGGTGTTGGGGCGGAGCCCTCGGTCACCCACATGACCAACACTGGGGCTAAAGGCAGTCGGCGGGGCTGATTTGGGGTGTTGGTCACCCACAAGACCTAGCGGCCAATTCTTAAGCCCTCAGGGGTTGAGCTAGGCGGCAGTGGGGTGGCTCCTCTTGAGCCTGCCGCTAGGGGTGGCTGCCAAGAAATGCAGTGGTGGTCGCTCAGTGGTTCCCCCTTTTGAATTGTGAGTGCAGTTTGTATGCGTGGTTTTTTTTCAATTTTTTTTTTAAAAATTTGCATAGAAAATCGTGCCCTTGGGTCTGTATGGCCCTAGGGCAAATTTTTTTTTGCCTCCTGAGCCAATTGCACTTAAATTAGGCAAGTTTTATGTCTAAAAACTTGGAAACGGCCTCCTGAGCACAACCATGAGGTCAGTTTGGGCTCAAATTGCACCAAATGAAAAAGGTATGCCCTGGATAAAAAAGGAAAACCCCAAACCCTCGAAGCTCCAAAAATCCTTCAAAAACACGAACAAGAAGCAGTAGGTCTGAAGCTCTAATACCATGTAGAAGTTGAGAAAGCCAACTTCGCAGAACCCAAAGATCACCTGCATGCAAATAACCTATCACAAAAAGGAAGAGATGGAGACAAAAAAGCAAAGGGTGCTCTTAAAGCTAAAGATGCATTAATCAGAGAGAATAAATCAAAATACAATGAGATCAATTCTTATGAAGGAGATCAAGAAACCCTAAAGAGTAACCTAAAAGGGAGCATTTAATAATTAGAATAATTATTAAATGCCTAAAAAATGCAAACTAAGTTAATCTTAAGAGAAATATAAAAGGTAACTTAATTAAAATAATTAAGTAATAAACCTTTTACTCTAACACTAGAATGTATGAAATGAAAAAGGAATCTGCTCTAAAAACATATGGAAAGAAGGAAACCAAAGTGATTTCTGTATATTTGGAGAGGAGGATTACATCCACCAAACAAAGGCCAAGAAAAGGTTTTTTAAGAGGATTGTATCCGCCAAACAAACCTTGTGTAATAGTTGATTTATGTATATTGGTCCTTCTATCCTTCAAACCCTACCAATCCCTATCTTTTATTACACTATGTGGGTTGCAAGTTTCATAACACCCAATGTTTTCCAACCTGTAATTATTGTAATGAAAACCTTTTCTTATTTAGAGATTACAAATGTAATGAAAGACAATATCAAAATTTACCACAACTGTTATTTATAGTAAAAATTGTGTTTTTAGAAAAAGAATCTGTTTAGTCAATACATTATCTATCTCATTCACTTTAATTTGCTTCTTATCAAGTGTTTTTAGAGAAGATTCATTTTTCATTTCATACATTCTAGTACCTATTGCTCCAATTCTTCATTGCCATTTTCCTATTGCACATACTACACATGTAGGTCTTCCTCAACTTCTCAAGAGTAGGAAAAATCTCTCCAGTCAATAAATTATCTATCTTATTCACCTTCATCTACTTATTTTCAAGTGTTTTTAGAGTAGAAGTATAAAGAGATAGGGGGAAGGAGAGGTCTAGTGAGGTAGAATGGGATGGATAAAGGGAGAGAGAGGAAATGAGAGAGACATGGAGAGGTTTCCTTGGTTGTGATTAATAAAGGGGTTGACCACTAAGCAAGTTCTTAGAAAGAAAGAGATGAAAGTACTATGCAAATCTAACTAAATGACCTAGAAAATGACACTTGAATTCAGATAACTAAATATCAAGATACAAAAAGGTATCTAGAAGAAAGATGTGGTCAAAACAAGCTTTGAAAGCCTAAAATTCTAATGTTTGAAGCTCACTAGGACTCATACGCCAGACTGGGTGATTTAGTCCTAGTCTAGGGTTTCTGGGAAGGAATTTGAATCTCTCAGTGACTGATCTGGATCTTCTAAAAATTGGAAAAAGTGTTGTACTAGGATTCATATCCCTAAGGTAGCAATTGAGTCCCAGTATAAGGGTTTGGTTGAAATGAGTATCCTCTAGTGGTCTGTTGTAGCTTCTCCCCTTCCAAATCTTCAAGTCTAAAAGCTTGAATTCTAGCCTATAGGTGACTTTTCATGAAGATGGCAACTTCTTGACAACTATGAAAACTTTCTTCAATTTTGCAATTTAGTTTCCAAAGGATCTTCAAGCTCCAAAACACCTATATCTGCAATCACACATGTAGAGAGATAGAAAAATGTTGATTTGTTAGTGGATAGGGGTTTTCCTTGGTCAAACCCCATTTTGGTAATCAAACCTTAATGAGAAATGAAATATGAATGAAATGAACATGAAACATAAAGTGAAACAATAGAACCTTGTTTGGAACCTTGTAGCTCTACAAACAAGCATAAATGGCCTCAATGGATGTAGATCTTGATCATGATTCTTGATGAAAGATAATGCCTTTGAATGCTTGAATTGATCTTCAACAATACAACACAATATTAAATCAAAACCACATGCATGATGCATCAAGCCTTTGACATGATAATGGATCTTGATTGCTGCAACAAATGATGATGAAGTTTTCCCTTGAATGCCTTAGAAATGATCTTGAATACTCTATAATGCTCTTGTGAAGTCTTAGGATGCTTGACTCTTGATTGCTAGGTGAAATAATGATTTGAAACCTTGTTTATATAGGAATTCCATCTAATTTACCATTTATTAGATCCCAAATACCAACATTCATAAAATTTGAATTCAAAACCTTGATTTCTTGCTCAAAACCCTAAAAAGGGGCAAAATGGGACTCATATTCCCAAGGTGGAATATAGGTCCCATTTGGGGATGACTCATATGCCCAAGGTGGCGTATGGGTCCCACCATGGCTTTCTGGGCTGAGGAAATGTTGGGGGGTTAGAATATTAAGTGTATTTATTGACTATGTTAGGATTTCAGTTGAAATAAGCCTTTGGATGCATAATAAAGAGTCCTAAGGGCCTATTAATGATGATGTGAAGGTCATAAATGCAAGAGGGCCCAAAATTTAGTGTGAAGGTGTAAATAAATACACTTTAAAGCACTAAATTAAGGCGACATTAGGTCTATTTGGTTAAAAGGGGCCCCAAACTTAATGTGAATGTGTAAAACACATTACAACACCAAATCAAAGCAACATTAGGTTCATTTTAATATTAATTATTCCTAAATTAAGTGTGAAAAAGGGATACTTTTTCCTACACTACATTTAGCCCCCACTTTAGTGAGAGGAGGAACTTGCTTCAAACTCACACTAAAGTAGACATTCAAGAGGAGTCTACGTGTACCAATGTGGATGGTCTAGGATAACAAAGATTAGAGGAGGTGGTCAAGCCCCCAGGATCCAAGATCCTATGTCAAAGAAACATAAGCACAAAGGGACACACACAAGGTGTATGATATGCAACATCAAGATACACAAACATACGATGCCAATGACTAAAAGAAAGAAAAACAAAAAACAAAATAAAAAGAAGGTGGATCAAGTCTCGACCATTTGTCCAACACGATTTGGATCAGATCTAAGTTGTTTGTCCAAAATTGCACGTTGACTTTGAGGAAACGAAACTTCAAGCTATCCGCTGGGTGAGTATCGAAAGGGTGACTCAGTGAGAAAGTCATGCCTTTGTACTAGCTTCTCACCGTACAATGAGAAATTCATGCCCATGTTTAGGCTTCCCATCATACTAACCATATCAAAGCTATACCTCATGATAGCTTTGACAAGGTACCACACAACATGAACAACATGATTCATGAGGCAAGCAAAAATTCGTATGCTTGACACTCATGAACAAACAAGATGGCTCCATAGGCAAGTAAAGTGTGTTATGCAAGGTGGCCATATAATAGCTATTGTAAATGCGAAAGAGTGTAAGGTACGTTTAAAGGGATTTTTCTTAGTTCATGTAAGGTCTCTTCTTAGGGAACATTGTGCCTAATGTCTCTAAGAGAGGAAAATTCAAAGAAACATCATGCTCTCAGAGGAAATCAAACCCAATGACACCACCAAGAAAAGGATGCATCACAAGTATAAATAAAATCGCACAGTGAAACATGAGTTTTGATGTATGTCCCCACTTTAAAGTGATTTCTAACACCATTACTGTGAGAAATTGCTTTAAATTAGAAGAAGACATGAAAGATTACTCGGAAATCCCTATGCCAAGTCATATGTTCTCAAATGAAACTACATGATGAAATAAAGGGGTTGCCCCTAAAATGTAATACTAAAGCTATCTTAGTACGTCACATGTGAACCAACTTAAGGAATGTCGTCCACATCCCAATCTTGTTCTTATATATATACATGGAAGGCGGTCAACTAGCCAAAAGAGACAATGACAAGTGCCATACGAGGACAAGGCTACCTAACCCCTTATCCCCACTTAGTGCAAGACAAGGATGAGCCGAGATGATTGATGAGAAACATGCTAGAGTGAAAATAAATATCAATTAGAGGAATTAGGTGCCTCAACATAAGGAAGAGCACCAAAATCCTTAAGATGTTAAATTAGATTACTCAAAGCCTTACATTCATTAGTAGAATGACAATGAACTCTATGATATGGAAAAAATGAACTCTTGTAGCAGAATTTCTTTCGTGTTCTTGGAGGGAGAGATATCAAATGATCTTAGAGGAGTCTTGATAAGATACCCTCTTGATTAGTATTAGAGGATGTTCTTTTATTTTGCGACAAAGATATCTCTTACTTAGTACAAGATTTCATACTTGCACAAGACTCTTTAGATTATGAGATTTTGTACTCTTCTTTAAAAGAAGGTGTAAAATCTAGCAAACTCCAATCGTTACCAAGACATGTCCTAGGAGTGCTTTGTGTGATAACATTAATGTTAAGTGAAGACTTCTTTGTTTCTTTCGTTTCTTTTCAGAGGATAATAATCAAGACCACTAGTGTCTATCAGTTCAAGATGCACTAATGTTAAAGTTGGCTTAGAAAAATCTTTTGTAAGAGTGTTGATATTGAGTGAAGGCTTGCTTGTTTCTTTCGAGGGACAATAACCAAGACCATTAGTTGTTTCTTGCGTGTTAGGCTCTATAGGGACATGGATACCTTGTTCTCTAGCACCACATCCCTTTCCACTATACCCAAGTTGTTTCATAAGTTCATAACCTTTTCCATAAAGCTTTTTCATTTCTTTTGGATTTAGTGGTTGTTCATAGTCAAGTTCATCAAAGTTTGTTGTGTATGTTGTCTTTTGTTCTAAAGTGGCCAAGGTGGATGCTTTCAAAGGGTCTTTTGAATTTTGTGTTGACATTACCACTTTCTCTTTTCCCTTTTTAGACTCTTTTTTTATGATCTTGTCTTCTCCCATGAATGTAGGTGTGAAATCCAACAACCCCAAATCATCTAGTGATAACATTTTGAAGGGTTTAGGACACCTATCTTTTTGTTCTTCTTGCATTGGTTCTGCTTGTATAGTTTGTGTGTATATTTTCAAAGGATTTTTCTTACCTTTTTCAATGTTCAAACAATTGTTTGGTTCAAGATTGACATCAATTGTATACACTTTGTCAAGTTGTAGACATACTTCATTTTATGATGAAGGGTAGAAGGCACCGCATGCATTTCATGAATCCATGGCCTGCCTAAAAGAAGATTATATGATAGATCATGAGACATAACATGGATTGGAGTTTGTGACATGGCCTTTCCAACCGTAATAGGCAAAGTGATCACACCAAGCAGTTATTTTCCTACATTGTAAAATCCTTGAATAGATAAAGAATCAGGTTAAATTTTTAATTTATCCACGCCAAGCCTATCCAAAAGGGTTACACTAGATTAATTAAGGGCAAAGCCATTGTCAATAAGGGTTCGCTTTATCCCCGTCCTATTATATATATATCTATTATTATGAAAGCTTCATTTTTTTCTTTACACTTCCAAAGGAGGTAGCTCACTTTGGTGGAAAACAATGTATGCATTCATTCCTTGAATCATTGCTGCTATGCCATTTTATTGTGCATTAGAAGGGATAGGAACTTGTTATAAATCACTTTGAATCATGTTATGATAATGAGGGGTGGCTTGAATAAGATCCCATTAGGATATCTTAGCAGGAGTATTCTTTAGTTGTTCAACAAGATTATACTCCTTTTCATTACATGTAAAGGAAAACAAGGAGGACCAGGCAAGACAGGGTTAGGTAGTGGGAGGGATGTTGAAGGTGTTTTTCTTGGTTGCAAATTGTTTCTAGTGTTATATGTATGAGAAATGGTATTGTAACTCGGTTGCTATGAAATATTATTATTAGGTGGTTCCAAGATGAGGACGGGTTTGTTTTGAGTTTGAGGTTTGTGTGAAGGTAGGTAAAGGATGAGTTGAGGTTGAATAATGTTGACTTATCTTAGTGAAGGAGAGTCTAATGTCACTTCATCATCTTCATCTAAGGAAGCCACATCACTAGTGTTCAAGAAATACATGTGTAAATGTTCTCATTTTCTTGCACCATGATATCTTCCCTAGTAGGAGAGTTTTTAGGAGAGCTACAAACTAGAGTTCATGGAATTCAAAGGTTGGTTCTTTTAAAGTGACTTCATCACAAGTAGGGGACTCATCAATGGTTGGGTTTTCTTGTTTATCAATGATGTTATTCTCTTGTTCAATAATATTTTCCCTAGGGGAAGAGAGACACATAAGATTCTCATGACTCTCATTGGTTTGATCTTCTAACACCAAAATATCTTCTTCGCAACTAGGAGGGATACTAGGAGAAGAACAAGTATGATCATCATGGTCATCTATGATTACATTCTTTTGTCCCATAATGTATTCCAAAATAGGATAGGTAGGAGAAGAAAAATAAATAGGGTTGTCATAGATCTTAAAGATTTGATCATCTAACACCAACATATCCTCCTCACATATAATATGATTGTCATGATTTCCTACAATTTCATCCTCTTTGACTAAAACATTCTCACAAGCAAGGGATGAATGGAGACTAGGTAAGGTGATGTTTATAAATGTGTCTATGATCTCATTCTCTTGTGCCATAATATCTTCCCAAGGGGGGCGAGGAGAAGGACAAACAAGACATTCATGATTCTCAATGATTGCATCTTCTTTCACCAAGATACCTTCGTCACTAATAGGAGAGGTATTGAGAGAAGAACAATGGTTATCTATGCTTGTATCCTCTTCTATCACATCATTCCCACAAATAGGAGAGATAGGATGGGGAGTAGATTTAAGGCAAGCATCAACATTTTCACTTTCTTGCACTAAGAGACTCTCATAACTAGGAAATGTATTGAATGAATGACTAACATGCTTATTGATGAACTTTTTCTTTGCAAACTTGGAAAAGACGGATACTGACATTTGTGAAAAGTAATCTCTACAAACCCAAAATGGAAAGAGACTTAAAATGCAACACAATGACCTAGAATGAAATGTGTAAATGCAATTTTGAAATTAGGCAATGCATGAAATTAACCAAATTAAGCTAGATCTAATGAAATGAATGAAACAAAAGATCAAAAAACTGAAATAGTTATATTTGATGACAACAGACAAAAGCACAAAATGATGTTTTTAATGTTGTAAAAGGTAGTTTTTGGTCTAATTTGGGATTAAATCACCCAGAGGGGTGTGTGAGTCTCAATTAGGGTTTTTGACAAGTTCAAATGCTAGAAAACACAACATAGACTTCTTAGAAATTAGGCAAAATAACCTGTACTGGGACTAAATCATCCAGAGGGGCATATGAGTCCCAGATTAGGGTTTTGACACTAGTTTTAGCATATTTTGAGTGAATGTTAAGTTTTCTGGTTTGTATGTTAGAATTCTTGAATTGATCTTGAATAATACATCACAACATTAGCTCAAAACCACATGCATGATGCATCAAGCCTTTGACATGATAATGGATCTTGATTGTCGCAACAAATGATGGAGAAATCTACCCTTGAATGCCTTAGAAATGCTCTTGAATACTCTATAATGCTCTTGTGAAGTCTTAGGATGCTTGAATCTTGATTGCTAGGTGAAATAATGATTTGAAACCTTTTTTATATAGGTATTCCATCTAATTTACTGTTTATTAGATCCCAAATGCCGACATTCATAAAATTTGAATTCAAAACCCTGATTTCCTTCTCAAACCCTGAAAAGGGGCCAAATGGGACTCATACGCCCAAGGTGGTGTATGGGTCCCACCATGGCTTTCTGGACTGAGGAAATGTTGGGGGGTTAGAATATTAAGTGTATTTATTAACTATGTCAAGATTTTGATTGAAATAAGGCTCAGGATGCATAATAAAGGGTCCTAAGGACCTATTAATGATGATGTGAAGGTCATAAATGCAAGAGGGCCCAAAACTTAGTGTGAAGGTGTAAATAAATACACTAAATTAAGGAAAAATTAGGTCTATTTAGTTAAAAAGGGCCCCAAACTTAATGTGAATGTGTAGAACACATTACAACACCAAATCAAAGTAACATTATTTTAATATTAATTATTCCCAAATTAAGTGTGAAAAAGGGATACTTTTTTTGCACTACACCTATGATATGCTTATCATGCTTTATTTTCATGCTTTCATTATATTATGATTCATTGTTCCTTTTATGCATGTATTTATCAATGTGGTATATTTACTTATTAAATGCCTATCATGCTTATGTCCTTATGGCTTCATGCTATTAATTTATGCTCTTTTTTCATTCTTATGCTACTAGGCCTTATGATTTCAATGATGTTTTTTTATGATCACATGTGTTTAAGTCCCATGTCATGACTTTCTTGTATATAAACCATTGATATTGTAATGAGATTCATGTTCCCATTTGATTGAACTTGGGGGTTACCATATTTACATTTGCTTCTATTATCATATCCTACATATTTGTGCTTAAATATGCTTATCTTTTAACTTGATTAAATATTCAATATGATTACACGATTCTTATCTAGCGTATAAGACAATCTTTGCCTTATAATTTTCCTATAATTACAAGCTTAAATCTCATTGAATTACCTTAGTTCTATTTATCATCATGTATTATTTTTCTATCTCCTCCAATTTTTTGCATAGTTTGTACATGTAACCAATTGGAGGGGGCATATACTGCCACTAATACTTTTCATGGTTGGGATTTCAAATAGTGATTTGTACTAGAAAAAAACCATTATTCTTAGACAGATCCTTATTGCACACAAACACACACACACATCTCACATGATTGCACTGCACAAATATCAATCACATGCTTGCATCATGTGGACCTATATTGTAAATTTATTGCACCATATGAAGTGTTTTTTTATCTTTTCCACACAAGTAGAGTTTTGTACCCCTTCTTCCTTCTTTTCTTTTTTTATTTTTGTAGACAATGGAAGCACCTATTTTAGCCATGAAAAAATCTACTCATTACATATCTTCTTTATTTTGCATATTTTGATGGCATTCATACCAAGAAGAATCCAAGAATAATATATTACTTTATCTAGTAGTATCCTTTTGAGTGTTTGAATATTTACTTTTATGTTGACTAGTAATGTTCATATACTTTACAATGTGTGCTCATGCTATATTTGTATGCATCATAAAATGGGATAAATGTAATGGGTGAAACTAGTAATACCCATGCCATTCCTCATTTGGTTTTGGGCTCATTTTGAAGGGAAAATCTTAATGCAATTACATATCAACAAGTAACACACTCTTTTGCTATGTTTGACTCATGATATGATGCCTATCCATCCTTGTTTATTCCCATACTTGCTTCTTTTGAGACATTCTTCACTTCATCCCTCATTATTTCACTCTCATACACACTTATCTTAATGTATTGATTCCATATATCAAGATTAATAAATTTTATCCATACAGTTTATTTTCACATTATGTGGGATTAGTATTGTGATGAGCAAAAATGAACCCAGGATTCAAATTCCAAAGTTCATGTCCCTTTGTACTATTTTTTATGAGTTGACTTGGTACACATTTGTGTGACAAATTATTTTTTGATATTTAAAGATATTGAAAATGCCATTAATTCGTAAGCTAGGAATAGCCATAAATTAAGAGAAGTAAGCAATTGTAAGGTGAAATCTTTAGAGCACATTTCAAGTTTCTAAGGGACAAAGAACCTTATATCCAATAGGCCATTTGCATTTTGGTAAATATTGTCTTTGAATGTATGTTCCAAGGTGTAACCCCAATCTATCTAGGGGTTTGATATAGGAGAATGTAACCACAGTGATTTGGCAAATTCCATAAAGGTGTCTTTAGATATTTCAGTCCTTGTAAGCACATCAAACATTAGAGATCAAGGTGAGTAGAATTTGGCAATTTGTGTTCTATTAGTTCAAATTTATAAGTTGTCAAAGTTCAAATATGTGGTAGTCAAGATTGAATTTATGACATTCGAGGTTGAAACACAAATTATTTGCACTCTTTAGATTATAAGATAATCATCATACCAAAACCATTAAATTTTTAGAGATAGCAAATTGTTTCTATACATCATCGATATCATTCTTCTATTATCTATTATAAAATTAAATACTCAAATCCTCACATTTAATTTTAAAATATTTATAGCAATTACCAAGTCCCATTTAATTTATACTTATTGGATTCTAAAAGGCACGTTATTCTCTTACAATCCTATAACACATTCTGGGAAAAAAAACAAAAAAAACAAAAAAAAACTATAACCATGACAGTGGAGGATAGCAAAGAGAGTCCAATGACAGGTTCCAAATTTAATCTAAACATGTAAAATTATCAGCATCAAACCAAAATTTAGGACGTATAGCTTTACATCAACTATCATTGTCACAAAAGCTGTAAAATGGTTGTAGTTTGAAATCAATGTCATTTCTAAGCTGTGAGATCCACAAAACTGCACGTGTGAACAAAACTACAGAATCATATACATGGGTTGCCTGCAATCGTGTCAGTAGCAAACAGCCAGCTCTCTTGGAGGTATGATATGGATCACTGTAGAATATCATTGCACAGAGAAATGAAAGAGTTTATCTCAAGAGTATGAAACGATTCTAATAAGCACATAAGGATGTTCGGTAAGTGGTAAAAGAGTATGAAACATAACTTACACAGATCCTTTTCAAATGGGTATGAAAGCCTGAAACATGTCTATGTATAGCCAGCCTTGTAACGGCTAAAGAGTTCCTCTGTCTGACCTTTGCGGAAGGCGCAGCATCCGATTATGTAAACCCATATGAGAGCAATGAGTGTGACGAGCAGTATCACATCGGCTACTCTCCATTCTTTCTTGAGATTTGCCAGCAGCCCGGCCTTGCAGGAGTTGCAACTGTAGCAGAGCTGCGACTGGTCGTTGTTCCAAGTCAAGCAGTCCATATCCTCCCCTGTGTTGATGGGACTGATCCAGTACGTTGGATTCACAAACGTATACCCACACAGGGTCGGAGGCTTACAGCATCCAGACTGCAGAAAAAATCAAAATTACAGTTACATCTTATAGCATTTACTGTCCCAGTTGGTCGGGTTTAAACAACACATTTTAAGTTTTTACGGTTATCTAAAATCATATTTATAAGTGGTTCTAACAGAGAAGCTATTGTGATTTGATATGAGTTATTAAAGTAAGCGCGTTTTCAGATGAGTCACTGAGACATTAATTTATAAGAATGTCCTAACACTAACGAAAAAATTAAAAAAATTGTGTTAGAAAAATTCGGGTCTGTTATTTGAACAAAATAGATTGGAAAAACACATACCCACACAACATCGAAGGATTACAATATCTAGATTGCCAATAACCATTATAGTTACATCTAGCATTCACTATTAAGGTTGGTTAAACTTAAATAACACACTTTAAGCTTTAAATTGTTTAGATGATTTTATTTGAAATCAGATTAATAGATGGGTTCTATTGGAGAAGCTAGTTTGATTTCAGATGAACTACTGAAGTAAGTGTGATTTCAAATGAACCACTTAAACAAGTTAAAGCTTATAACATCCAGTCTACCAACAAACAAATGAGACATTAATTTACAAGAATGTCCTAATACTAAAGAAGAAACACAAAAAATTGTGTTAGAAAAAGTCAATACTATCATGTGGACAAAATACATTGGATAAACGCATACTCACACACACAGTGTTGGAGGCTTACAACATCTAGACTGCCAACAACCAAAATTAAGTTACATCTACCATTCACTATTAGGGTTTGTCGAGTTTGAACAACACACTCTAAACTTTGACTTCTTTAAGTGGTTCATATGAAATCACACTAAAATCTATACGTTTGGTTGTACAATTGAAGACAGGTTTTCATCATCTTAGGTGTGAGACAAGTAGATAGAGGGTTCCCAAAAAAAGGAAACAAAGAACTTGCGTTTTCTACAATAAAAAAGTGGTTGAAACTGAATGACACTTCCTTATAAAGTGTGCAAACAATTTGAAGGTAATCAGTCTAAATGAGTTATTTGAGGAGGCAATGCTTTACAGAACAGCTTGTTTCTTGATCAAGATTCATAATAAAAGAGACAACATCGGAAGGAACTTGAAAATCATGTGTTGCAACCATTGACCCTTAAACTGATTGGTCTCGTGGATGTCATTGAAATTTCTTCATTCATTTACTCACTAATAGATGGGTTCTATTGAATAAACTAGTACGATTTTAAACGAACCACTTAAACAAATTAAAGCTTATAACGTCTTGTTTAAACCAAAACAAACCAAAACTTAGAACTCGAAATATTAAGATCTAACCAGAAAGTCGATGAAAACAAATTACCTCTATCGGCGTGAGACGGGCATCGAAAAAGTCCTGAGCCAATGGATAGCGCTGGGTCAAGCTAGAACAGGCGGTGGAAGAGGCAAGGCAGTTTCGAATCCGGTTCCAGGCATGGACGCGGTGGCGTAACCATCCAGAGTAGTCATCGAGTGAATACTCTCTGTATACTCTGTTGGGTACTATGTGACCATGGCCGGAGCCCCTGTTGGTGACAAGGAACACGAATATCACCAGAGCCATGAGCAACACTATAAGGACGAACATCAAGAGGAGATAGAGGACGAGCATCCATTGGACTCGCCAAAAGCCGCCCATACACCCCAGCAGACCCACCACCAAAATCAACACTCCAACACTTATCACCACCCATTGCAACAACTTCACGCACTCGTTGTCCTGCTTTGTTGATAACCATATGCCTGTGCCGATCACTGGTATGGACAACACCATTGCTACGAAGTTAATCGCACCGATAACGTTACTGTTCGTCGCCATTCTTACCTCGTCCACTTCCTTCTCTACATGGGAAAATGACTATAATTCATTTCATTTCCTTTGTCTTTTTCTTTTTCAGTGGGTTCCTTTCGTGCTCTGGTTGGAAAGCACTTTGGATTCCGCTGATTACGCGCAATCGTCATGATTGCAGGTTCCGACTTCGCCATGCTTTGGTCCACAAAAAAGCAAAGTATACGGACCAGAGTGATGAGTTCAATTTTAATTGGGCCGCTCCAAATCATATATTCCCTCACTTTTAAACGTTGTTGAAAAAGGGATCCTAGTAAATTTTATTTTTATTTCTTGCGTCGCCCTTACGCTTCTACTAGTTCTTTGTTTACTATCCAAGTGTGTATGCACACCACCTATCTTTTTGAATAATGTGAGGAGGCAAGAATTCACAAAATGTTTGGTTTCTTGATCAAGATTTATAGTAGAAGAGTCAACATCAAAAGACAACATTTCACAAAATGATTGGTTTCTTGATCAAGATTTGTAGTAGAAGAGTCAATATTGAAAGACAAGAATTCACAAAGTGACCGGTTTCTTGATCAAGATTTATAGTAAAATAACTCTCAATTGATATTTCTCGACATTTTTTAGATAGATGTCTTTAAAATATCTATACTAGTTTTTAATGTAATTGTTAGTATATATAAGTGGTATGTTTACTATAAAAGTTGACAAATACTTTAAATTTTATTTGTTTTTATTTATTTATATTTTTAAGGATTAGTTTAGATTTTTGGTTGAATTATTTATTATTTTTAAGAAAAAATTGTGATTATGGATAAATGTTGAAATTTATAAATTCAAATTGAAAATCCTTACAAGTTTTTTATGAATTGACTTGATAGCAACATTTGTTAACTTATGTGTTAGTGTCATATTTGAAGACAAACTTAATTCATTTTCATCCATTTTAGAGCATTAAGGAAAATATCATAGAGAATTAACTAAAGCATCATAAAGTATCAACATCCCAAGTATCGACATGTGTTTGCTTGTTATCTTCAATTATTAATAATTAAGGTTTTGACTAAATGAGAAAAATCCTAGGTTTTTACATGCTATATTCTATTATATTGGTAATTGAGGTTTGACTAAATGAGAACAATCATAGCCTAACAAGCTCCTTTGTAGTGTTTACTGACATCACCTCGTTTTAGATAAATGTTTCATGCATTAAATTGAGCAAATACCAACCATCAATTTTTATCAAGATCATTTCTACATGTATAGTTTAGGTGAGAGGGTAGAGCTTAGATATGAAAGAGCAAATATTTATTTTATAAGCATGGAAACTTGTACACCAAAGCAATAGACTGAGAATTCACTTTCATAGAGGCATTCATTTGATCACATTAATACACAACAAATATATTGGCAACATTTATCACAAGTGGTCTTTATTAAGTTTAGAGCTAAGTACTTTAATTTTATTTAGTTAAATTTCATGCATTTATTTCAATAGTGTTATTTATTCCAACTCATTAATTTCTAGGGTTAATTGATTATTTATCTATCCTAGGGATTTATTAGAAAAGGTTATTAATATTATTGTCATTTTAATGAAACCACTTGATCTTACACCTTAGCTCTTGGTCTTAGATTTTTTATTTATTTATAATATCCAAGTCTTCTTTATTTTTTAAATTTATATCAATATGAGCTTTCTCTTTCGTTGGGACTCAACCTAACATTGCAAATTTTTGCTTGAGTTCTAGTCCCCTAGTCCCCTTGTGCATTTGGCCTTATTATGCCCATCATTTAATTTGAGAAAATTTCAAATGGGCCACCTTATTCAAATTTTCATAATTATTGTTCCTCTTATTCCTCATGTTCTCACCATATGTTGAAATTTGTAAAAATCCAAGAAAGTTTTAGGTTTGAGAGTGTATTGGTCATTTTCTATAGTTTTTACATAATTATAATTTTGATGGATTATTGGGCATCTTCTACTTGCTTAGTATATTGTATTGATTTTTTTCCCACATGAAAGTTTTGCAAGGTCTATTAGGCCCTTTAATTCCTTTACTTTTCTCTCTTTATGGGTTTTTGAAGGACATCTAGAATTTTGTCTCTGCTCCCAACCTCATGTATTCTTCTGCATCAAATTCTTGTATTTTCTTGTTCCCCTACTTCAATTCCCATTTATATTCTTTGAATATTTCTATTTGTCATATAGACTTCCCTTGTTGTTATTTCCTAACCTCACTTCATTTCCCTCATCCACATAATCTTTCATGTCCTCTTCATTGTGGACTTTCAAATCTCATCCAAACATCCCCTTGTTGCAAGAATTAGAAGTTGGTGTTGAGTTGGTGTTGTCATTAATGTCAATGGGTCTATGGGAAGATTATTTATGGTGATGCTTTTATTAGTTGTATTATGTTGTCATTAGTAAGTGCTACTGGTGCCAACCTCTAGTGTTTCTTTGATAAACTTCTATTTATGGATGCATCCAGTTGAGCCAAGATATGTTGCAGATGGTTTGATGGTGTTGAGGTAGTACTAAATATGATTATTATATGTCTCTCGTGCTTGATTTCTAAGTTCTTTTGATAAAATTTGAATAAAAGAGGAAACAGTGTGTTGAAGAAGTGTTCTAGTTTTGCTTTGCATTTCTTCTAGATTGAAGATTTGTTTGTGTGATTCGAATATGTTGGTCAGAAGTGATTAGAGGTGTTATATCCAAAATCTCTTGGTATGGATAATTGTGCAAAGAAAGTTGTGTTCACTAGTGTGTGAACAGTGTGTTGTAGTAGTGTCTGGGAGAAATGGTTTTGCTTTGCATTTCTCCATAGTTTGGTTTCTAGTCTTACAGATCTAGACGTGTGCTAATATTTCTTATATCTATATTTAGTTGAAGTTATTTGTGGTTTGGTGCTCCACAAGTTGGTTTCTTGAGTTACATTGTATGGAATATTGTTTGAGTGTACTGGCTGTGTACATTCTTCAAGTGAAAGTTGTTGTGAAGGAGTTTGTTGGATTTCAAAAGATGTTTTTGGACTATTCCAGATTGTGTTCAAGTGATATTTGTTGTTTGTGAGTTGTCTTTGGATGAAAGGAAGCATGTACTTAAAATTTTAATGGTGTTTACACGGGTTCAACTGACCTTGGGTGTTTACACTAATTGCAGATATGCTTTGGTGTTTGTGGAAGTGTGGTGTAGCATGTATATGTGTATTTTGGTCTAAGTTAAGATGTGTTGTGGTCCGTCTTCATTCCTTTCTATTGTGGGAATGTTTTTGTGTCAACTTAATTTGAATTTGCACAGTTGAGATACATAGCCGACCTTGGAGAATGTTTTCAAGGTTGAAGAGGGTATAAATAAGTGTTGAGTTGATGAAGAATTGTGTGATGAAGTGTGTGGTGCAAATTGTAGAGCTGTGAAGTGTGAATTTGTGAAGTACAGTGTGAGATTCAATGTGTTAGACTATTGGAAGTAGTGAATAGAAGGTTTATGCAATCTTTAGTAAGGTTGTGAATGTGTTGGTAATGTTGTGGTGGAATTTTATATTGCATTGAGATGGTTTTCTCAATATAACACTCTTCTTTCTTCCTTTCTATAATTCAGCAATGAACCTTTGGCAGCGAGCCCTTCTTTCTTCTAGGCAATGAGCCCTCCAATAGTGAGCCTATTGTATTCAATGTTGTTATTACTTTATATTGTGAGCTAATCCTCACCGTGGTTTTTCCCTTCTTGGATTTTTCATGTAAATCTAGTGTTCTATTGTGCATGGTGTTGATGAGTTTCAGTTTTGTTATGTGCTTTCATGTTTAATCAATTTAACAGACTAATGGTTAACTAAGTTGATGTGGATCTAAATGTTTATGAGGGTTTTAAAGTTTTAATGTACAAATGATTCACTCCACCTCTTAGTTGTCTTGTGCATTCAACAATTGGTATCAGAGCAAGGTTCCTATGAAGAAAGCTTAACTACTTGAGGTAGATCTAGGATGGTGCACAAGGAGGTTCCTCTGTTTAATGGAACTGATTATGTATTCTAGAAGATCAGGATGAAAGGTTTTCTTATTTCACTAGGGTTTGAGATTTGGAAGTCTATTGAATCAAGATATACTATACCTACAAATGGTTTGAGCATCGTTGATGAAATCAAGGCCTATGAGAACAATGGGAAAGCAAGGTATGCTCTTTTGAGTGGTCTTTCTAATACTAAACTTGTGAAATTTATAAGTCTTAAAACTACTAATGAGATCTAGAAAACATTGGAAAGTGTTTATGAAGGATATTAAAAGGTCAAGAAAGCTAGTTTATGCAGAATCTAAAGATCAAGTTTGAAACCCTATGGATGTCAGAGGATGAAGATATTACTACCTACATTTAGAAAGTGGACAAATTTTTCAATTCCATCAGAGGTCTTGGTGGGACTCTTGATGATGATGAGGTGGTAAAGAAGGTATTGAGAAATCTGCCTAAATCCTATAGTATAAAGTTTCTACTATTGAAGAATTTCAAAATCTAAATAGCTATTCTAGAGGTCAGTTGCTTGGTACTTTGACTACTTTTGAATTAAGAGAGTTTGGTTCAAGTAATTCAAAGAAAGAGACTGCTTTCAAAGTTGGAAAAGTATAAAATAAAAGAGGAATCTAATCTAGATGAATTTGATGAGTCAGAAGAAAACTTTGTAAGGAAATTGAAAAAGTGCATTGGAAAATATAGAGGTAAGTTATGGTTTAAATGCTTTAACTATGGAAAGATTGGTCATTATGCTTCAAGATGTCCTGTTAGAATTTCAAAAGATAAGTACAAGGAGAATAAAGGTAAATCAATTAAGAAAAGTTAGTATGTTAGAGAAGATGTTAGTATATATCTGGTGATGAATTTGATTACCTTGATGATGAAGATGATGAATGCTTGTTCATGGTTTTAAATGTTGGAACTAAGGGTGATCCCACAATAGTGGTTTACAATTTTTGGCCAAACTGGACACTGATATTTTTTTTTTAAACACAATCTCCACATTCGGGCACCTATAGCGATTAAACCGTAAAGAATTTGAAGATGATGCAAACTAGAGTCTTGTCATATTTTGTTTGTAGATTCTAAAAATATTTTTTTCAATTTTTTTGGAATCAGATTGCACTTCTTTTTCCATCTCCCACGAAAATTGGCTTTTTTCAAAAAACAATATTTTTAAAAAGTGACGCACACCGTATAACGCATAACTTTTTCCCTTGAAAGATAAAATTCCAATTCTTTCAAATTTAGATTTGTAACTCCTGATATCTAGTGCTTCCACTTGGTTAGATATTTTTTATTGAATATTTTTTCTTTAATCAAGTTTTAAAGTCAAATCAATTACAATTCAGACATAACATCGATAACGATAACTTTTATCGTATGTATTGAAATTATTATTATTATTTTTGTTGGATCAAGGACTCCAATATCTGGTGCACTCATATTTTAAATTTTTTTTGATAATCTTCTATTTTTCCACTTGTGCGTAACAGAGTTTTGTTTTCAGTGAAAAACCTATATTTAATAAAACTTAAAAAATAGATAGATAATATAATCAAAACATACTAAAATTATATTCGTTGGATAGCTCGTTTTGAGGGGAACCCGATACTAGTTGGGTTTTTGAGATCTTTTCCATTTTTATTCTCAAATCGAGCTTCGAAACGCAAAATTTTCAACAATTCTGGTGCCTTAGGAAGCAAGGATTAAAAAAGAGGGGTTCGGCCGAACAATTGTTCGGTCGAACATCTTGGAAAGATTCGGTCGAATATGGGTTCGACCGAACCCATGTTCGGCCGAACCACCAATGCATGCAATAAAAAAAAGAAATTAAATGGGTTCGACCGAACATTCCAAGAATGTTCGGTCGAACACCCTATTTTTAATATTAATATACATATTATTATTTATATTATTTTTAAATGATAACTTAAATTTGATGGCCATATGACCGTATTTAAAGATTTTTGCTATAAAATACAATCAAAATTTTAAGAAGATTGTAAAAGGAGATATTTTGGATAAACTGTGAAAATTTATATACAATTATAATTATATATATGTTTGATTTATATATAATTTTACATACACTAAGGTATATCACAATGTTTTAAGGGCACCCTTCAATAGATAACC
>VDFB02242687.1:13997-107897 GCA_007258455.2 Sequoia sempervirens | reverse complement strand
TTCCAGATTGTGTATGGAGGTAGTCCCAGAACAGCTCGAGAATTGAGGAAGATGGTCCAAGAGAAGAAAATAAGTGTTGAAGCTGAAGAGTTTGCAGAACACATCAAGGATATACATGAGAAGGTAAGAGAACATATTAACAAGATGAATATACGGTATAAGGCTAAGGCAGATCAGAAGAGGAAGTATAAGGATTTTCAGATTGGTGATGAAGTGATGGTCCACTTAAGGAAAGAAAGGTTTCGATGGGAACATCGCTGGATGCTCTACATCATTAATTCATATTATTTACATTGTTATTTGAATAATTAGGTCAGCCTAGGGCTTATATAAGGTTATCTAAGTCAGTTTGGGTGATATTCTAGGCATAAATATGGTGTATATAGGAGGTAGTGAGTTTTATTTCATCATCAAATTGCAAATTGAATTCTCATTGGAGATATTTGGAGGTTTCCCCTCTCAAAGTGGCATGTTATTCTCAATTATTATCAAGTATTTGTAGAATGTTTCCTACCATATTCATTTATTGTGCAAGTTATTTCATTATACAAGGCCTCATCTTTCGACTTTATCATTTTCACCTAGCTCTTTGTTTGCCAAACCAATCAAATCTTGTTTGATCAACTCCACCCCATCTAGCTCCTTGAGTAAGGGAAAAAATATTATGGTTCCTTACTGGTAGTGATGATAACCTCCCCAAAGGAAGATCTTCATGATGCTACCCCCACGTCGAATCCTAAGGGTGGGTTTGTTGTGAGGAAACATGGAAGTAAAGTTAAGAGAAAAAAATTAAAAGGAAAATTGAGAGTGTGGAGGTTAAGTCTAAGAAGACCCATTTTTGTTAGGAGAGTAAAGAAGGTGCCATTTAAATTTTTGAAATGAAGGATTCCTAGGATAGGGTCAAGCAAGAAGGAAAAATCATTATGGTACAAGGTCTAGACCAAATTGTTTGGGGCCCATCCTGATAATTCAAAATTATTTACATATGCAACATGATAAGCATAGCATGGAAGAAGGCAGGAAGACTAACTCTACTGAAGTGAACATTCTTGAGCATACCCCCCTTTGAGATATGAAGGTAACAACCTATCCAATGAAATGAATTCCCTTGATTCTGAGGATGAATCCATTGACTCTTCATTGAATACTAATAAAAAATATCTCGTAGGTCAATCGTGACCTTTGCAACTAGATTGCTACTCAATTAGAATCCATTTGATCCAATATGGTGGAAATGCAAAATAAGTTGAACGTTGTGACTAAGACCAACATGAAGTTAATGAAAACTTCAGTTAGATATTTTTTGTTGTGTAGGAGATGAAGAAAAATAGGAAGGAGATGACAACTTCCAACGTGGAGCAATATAATCATATGAATAAGGTAATTACTAGGGAGAGGGAATATATTTCCCCTAGTTGTCTCTTGGTCTCTAGCTATGTCCTTTTTTGTTGTTGGTGTTTTTGTCTATTATTTTAGGTCTACTATTTATGAATTGTTAAACTCTTGTTAATGGCTTGTGTGGGTTTGTTTCTCTATTCATTTTTGTTATTCTCATAAGGGTTAGGACCCTAGTTTCCCACTTTTATAATAAAAACACTAACACATGCTCAAGTTGTGATGAGTAAGATCTTCTAAATCCCCAACAAAAACTCTTTCAACATCTAACCATTTAATCATGAAATACCAAACATAGAAGAAATATATGTAAGCCTCACAACCAAAGGAAGATCAAACAATAATTCCCACAAAAAGGGAATATTCCCAAAGCCACTAACTATCTCTTGTACTCCACAAAAACTCAATGAACTCAAAACGAAAGCTATGTCTCAATATGCAAGCATAAGGAGATAACAAGAACCATAATCATGCTTGTACTCCTGAAACAAGTCCTCATAAATAACATCCACAACTCAAGACTCAAAATACATGATTAGAAAAGAAACAAACAAAGAAATAATATAAAAATAGGTAGACAATACCTATCATATCATTCTTTTTTGGGTGGATTGAGAGTGAAATATGAGATTATTATGTACATAAAATATTTAATATCCACAATGGGTGGACATTGTAAACTTACATCTAGATGAAGGTGTAGTCTCCTTGATTCTTTTGCTAAAACTTCATCAAGCGATTCTTTGTTCCAACACATGATCTCCCAAAAATAAAAGGTCTAGCTTCACTAGAATATAACATAGGTGTAAGACCAATAATCTCATTCCAACCAAACCCAACCACAACACTGCAATAAACAAAAGGTTACAAGGAAAAACGATCACAACACTCATCTAATAGATTACAATAAACCATTGCTAAAGCTTTCACTACAAGATCAACGAAAAACTAGGTACTTAACATGATGTCATGATTTACCACCTAAACCATGACCAATTCTCTCATTTTAAATGAGAAATCATGTGAACTCTAGGAACTCCCATTGTTCTAATGATTTTCATTCCCCAAGAAGATCATTTTTCCTTAACCAAAAAATCATAACAATGAATCAATCAAAGAATCCAAGAGCCCTCCCTACTCACAATTTATTTACACCTTCAAAAAAATTGAAGATAAGCATCCTCTATCAATAAAACTAAAAAACTCAATGAACTTTCATTGCTCGCATGAAGTAGATATCAAGATATCTTTATGACACCAACAACCACTATAGAAGATCATACATCACAAAGTAATAAATCAAATCATTGTCAAATCTCCCACCAAAGGTGCAACCAAGATATACATAGCACTATGATAAACATCTCCTAATTGAAGACCACACATGTCCCTCATAGAACCAAATAACATTACTACAAAACTAGCAACTCCAAAGTTAGAGCCATGATATCCAACCAAGAAGATAAAACAAACTGTGTAAGTGTACAAAGCTCCTACTAAACCATGATCTAGCCTCATGCCACCACAAATAATACTTACAAGTTTTAAAATACAACTATATTAGGCACTCCAAACACAAACTATATTCCTCGTAGAAACAAGCATACCAATGCACTATGTGACCAAATAGGAAACCAAGAGAATACACCAACAATAAAATATATATTCATATAGATATCCATATCTAATTTATCTACACAATATGTCAACATTGATAACTCATAAAACTACACAACATGTAGATCTAAAATAATACAACATGCAAGTTCAATATCACCTTAGTAATCATGTAGAATAGAGATAGCTAGTGATTAGCATGTAGATTTTTTATGACAAACACCAAATTTTGTCAAAAACACACAACCAAGTAACTACAATTTAGGGATGTAGCAAGCAACTCTATAGAAATGTTAAGAGACAAAGAACATATTTTTCACACTTGAAAAATTCTACAACCAACCTCCTCAAACCATGCATGAAAATATAATTTTTTTATCTAAAAAAATGTTGAACAATAGTCTCTCCACTTATCTACAAAATGACATATTTAAGTTAACATGTTAAACCTACAAAACCATCCATGCAAGTTTGAACCCACTTATAGATATGCAAACCATAGATTTTAAACAAGAAAACTGTAAAATTCATATATCCAAAAAGCATGAATTTTTGAAACATACAAATACAAATATCCAAAAGGGGTTGTTCAAGAAATCTGGGCTACCAAAGGAAAAACTCTACAACCATCATTGAGTACATGAAAATGAATGAACCTAGTTTTTTAGGAGCTTTCAAGTCACAAAAAAACCAAATCCATAACCCACATGTAACTACAAGCTAATCATCTAGTGCTTCATGAAACTAGGAATGAAGCCATGAACCTAAATTAAGCACACCATATGTTAGTCAACATAGTGTGTTTTCATGCGAGATGAGCACATGATAAAGGAACACAACCACCATGTATCAAAGGGTAGTCACATACTTCCAAAAATGATCTCCAAGTCACAACCATGTAACATGCATATACATGACCAACTCCATTGATGCATATTTTACTAAGCATCCTATAGAGTCTTCAAATCAAGATTTTTTTTTTAACTTAATGAATGGGTCATAAAGGTGAAAATTTTGTATGACATATCAAACTCTAGAATTATCATTTGGTTTGTGGTTCTTGAAGTGGTGTCTACTAGAATTTGAAAGATTAAAAAATAATGTCAATATAAATTTGAAAATATAAAATTCATAGTTTAATGAAAATATATATTTTCAAAAAAAATTAAATGTCAATATCTAAAATGCATACATTAATATTTTCAAATTTATATATTTATAATGTGTTTTTAAATTTTTGAAGAAAAAATATAAAATGCATATTGAATTTGTGATTTAAATTTAAATGCAATACATATATTAAAATACATATTCAAAATTATGGTTTAAGTACAATACATTTGAATAAAAAATGTATTTTTGAATTCATAATTTAGAAATTATAAATCTATTATTTAAAATTTAAAAATTTTAATTTTTAAACTGAATTTAAATAAATAAAATGTATTGTTAATATTGTTTATTTGTAGGAAAAATATGCAAATATGCATCTTGAGGTTGAACCTTGAAATGTAAATTGCATTTTGAGGCCGAAACCTAAAATACAAAGAGGGGATAAAAGGCTGCATGGGAATGTGCACGGCCATGTTAGAAAGGTTAAACTTTGAAACAACTACTTTCTAACTATATGATGTTAAATATCAATATTTCACTATTTTTCTTTAGTCAATCTTTATCAACCCATATCTCATGAGTAGTTGTTCACAAAAATCTATATCTCATGAGCATGAATAGTCCACTTAACACTCATTTCATCTAGTTGATGCTCACAGTGGTAAAGCATCAAGACTTCTTGGAAGGTCACCCATATTATTACTACTTTGACTCAAGCATGCTTAACAATTGATTTTCCCCCAAGATCAAGACCACTTATCTTTCTATATCATTTGAAAAATCTTTAGAAACTATTATTCCCTAAGAGTCATTCATTATATCTTCATATCCCATTTATTTTCATAAATATGTGGTGTTTTCATTTGGTATCAAATTATACAATATTTTATTTAGATTTAACTACATAGCTTTTGTGTTGATCTTTATCAACACAAATTTCATGAGTAGTGGTTCATGTTTTGTATTAGAGCATAACACCATAGAACACTACCACAAACACTTCTAGAATTTTGAAAAAGTAGTTCACAAGTATTAAACATCAATTCTATATGTTTTGTCTTAAAACACATATTAAGATATGAGTTTTGTCCCACAGGGTTTTCTCCTTTTCTCTATTTGTGAGAGATTTCTTTTCATCATTGTACATGGGTACCTAACATGGCCTCGTAGCTGAGACCCATCTTTGCATTGTTTCATCCTTTCACCCACCTAAGCTATGCTTAAGGGGGGGTGTTAGTGTAGGTTTTTTAATATTTATTTTTCCTTCACATTATTAAGCATACCTTAGGTTATAGGAGACATGGTTCATGTGAGGACATGTGGAGTAATCCATCGATTACATGTGTCGCTCTCACCCACACTTGGGTGGTTGAGTTTTAGACCCTCTTTTTGCCTTTTATGCCACCTCACAAAACCACTCATTTGTCTCTTTTTGAGTAGGTTATGCCACCTATTTGGCATTTTCCAAGTAGGAATAACTCCCACCTAATTTGGTTATTTGGGAGTTATTGCCTCTCTTGGAATTATGTGCCAATATTCGGCTATATAATCAACACTCACCTCTCCCTCCTATCAAGTTCAAATGAGTTCATATCAACTTAGTCAATTCAAGGGAGAGTTGAGACATATTGTATCATTTTGTGTGATAATATCATATTCAATTATTGCACTGTATTCCAACATTTCATCCTCGTGTTGCTCTCGTGTGGAAGGCTTATCTCAATTTTGCAGGTGATCCTGGGTGCTCGATTTCATCAACAACTCTTACAATATGAACCTATGAATTTCCTAAATCTTCCCTTGCAAACTATGAAGTTGAGAGATGTTCTTAGGTGGAGGCATGTTAATGATTGCATCAATGTTATTTGTATTCACCTCAATTCCATGATGAGAGACGATAAACCCCAGTAGTTTTTTGACATCTATGTCAAAGACACACTTAAGAGGATTTCTTCTCATCTTATAGATTCGAATCCTTTTAAAGATAAGATGAAGATTCTTAACGTGATCTTGATGAGATGTACAAATTTAGTTAGCCAATATGTTATCAATGTAATCTTCTAAGATCTTATGAATGAAATCATGAAAGATCAGATTCATCGCACATTGATAGATTGCTCTAGCATTTTCAACCCAAATGACATGACTACATAGCAAAAGGTACCCCAAGGGGTTGTAAAGGATGTCTTATATTGATCTTTTGGATTAAAAAGGATTTGATTGTATCCCAAGAATCCATCCATAAAGGAAAGTAAGGCATGGCATGCAGTCAAATCAACAATCATATCGATATTTGGTAACAAAAAATAATCTTTAAGAGAATCCTTATTAAGATAATGAAATTCAATGTAGACACAAACCATAAAGTATACTAATGACAACAATATTTTAAATCCAAGGTGAGTAGTCAATGGGATGAATAAAACCAACTTTAGGAGCTTTTCTATCTTAGTCTTGACTAGCAAGGAAACCTTGGGATTCATTTTATGAATCTTTTGCTTGACGGGCTTGGCATCAGAACATAGAATGATATTATGAACCACAATGGATGCATCAATACTAGGAATATACTCATATGACCAAGCAAAGATATCGGGATAATGATGCAAAATATTAGAATGTGATTTTGATTCTTCTGAAGAAAGGCATTTTCCAATCTTAATCACCTTTTTCAGAAGACTTTGGATCCATGAGGACATCGGAAGTATCTCCCTTAAGGAGAGTACTATGATCTTCAGGATGTGGCATAGACATGTTTTTACCATCATAAGATAAAGAAGCTTTCTCATCAACATCCATAATGAACTCTCCAAGGTATGCTCGACTATTCAAGATATACAAGAATTGACGCTTATGGTGATAAGGTAAAAATTTGGAATTGACACCCAAGAATTCTTCTAGATCTTCTTTCGAAGAGAAAACATCTAGAGGAACTTTATTAGAGTTTACTTTACTTTAAATTATATACTCTGGATGAAAAAATCTAAGAGGAAGAAGCTTGACATAAACCATGTTGATATTCAACCACAATTTTACCTTGAATGATGTAGGGCGGTATCCAAGTCCAGTCTTAGAGCCATGTGGATTAGCTTCTAAAGGGACTTTAATACCTTGTTCATCACATCCACAACCCTTACCCCCATAACTGAATTTAGAAAGAATATTAAATCTTGATCCACAATAGGATCACAACTCTTGAGAAGTAGGAGGACTAGTATAAAGGAAATAATCAATATTATAAGTATCACCTTGCTTTACATAAGTATAATCATCCTTTTTAGCAGAGGCGAATGAAATTTTTGGAATATTTGAGTGGATTAGAATTACTTTGTATTCCTTGATGTAAGTTTTGATGAAGTCTAAAGATCCCCAATCATCACTCAAACATGCATTTGATTTAGGAGAAGTAGACTTAGGATTTTCTTCTTTAGGAGGATCTTCTCTAGGGACATTCTTCTCAAGGGTATATTTTACAAGAGATACCACAAGAGTAGATTTCGATAGATTAGAAGATAATGATAAAATGTAATTCTGAAAGGTAGGTGTAACTAAGGCATGACCAATTGTTGTCATTTGACATAAATACATAACTTCAGGGTCGATCTTGATCGTAACTACTTGATTATTAATAGAAAACTTAATAGAGCTATGAAGGGTAGAAGTGACCGCTCCTAAAGTATGAATCCAAGGTCTACCCAAGAGAAGATTATATGGTTAAGGTCCTAGAATAACATACGCCAAGGTAGGAATGGTGACTAGTCCTATATTTAAGGGCAAGATAATAGTGCCCAAAGCTTGTCAACCAGTGTTATCAAAACCAAAAATAAATAAAGAAGATGCAACAAGAGAAATTGAATAACTTTGATCTTAGGAAATAGATCTCAATACTACAAACATTGAGTGTTGAACCGGTATCAATGAACATTCTCCTAATGCCCACATTATTAATGTAAAAAATTGCCATCAACAAATCTACTTGATTTCACACTTTTAGAGGTGAGAGTTCATGTGGATAGAACATAATATTCATAAAATCTACTCAAATATGATCTATCAACGCATTCACATCCATCGCCCTAGTAGAAGAAGGTAAAATAATATTTTGAAGAGCTTCCTGAAGCATACCTTGATAAACTGAGACAACCTAAAATAAATCCCAAAGTGAGTTCTTGGCAGGAGTAACTCAAAGTTACTCGATAAGATCATACTCACTATGTTGCTTGATTGAAGGTTTATGTGCTTGAGGAAGATCTAGTTGAGAAGGTGGTAGTGAAGTAGATTGATCAATATTTTGTTTATTCCTTCTAGTATTATAAGTATGAGTTACAACATTATATGCAAAACAAGCTTTAAATTGCATATACCTTGTATAAAGATCTAGAGAATCATTATTAAACACAACACCATGAATAGAAAGAACTCTCTTCGGAGAGGGGCTAGCCAGAGTCACACTAATGATTGATTTCTTAGGCCTTTCAAGGGTAATGAAGATTAAAATCACATTCACGAACTTCTTGTCCTACAAGGAAGAAGATTCTAGGGGTGGAGTTGGTATAACAAGTTTGCAAATAGAAGAGATGCCTCTAGGAAATCATCTAGGACATCCTCAAGCATATCAAAATCCTACTCTAAGTAGAAATTATCAAATGTATTGAAATCTTGAACAACTGACATGGGAGCTTCACATCAGGTTCACCAAAATGTAAAGGAGATTTGCTACTCCCAAGACAACAGGATCTTGAGGAGAAAATGGCTCTCAACTACCTCAGTTGACATGACTCAAGTGAACTAACAATAGATATATTTAAAACCAAATTCTAAGCTATGCTTAATAATAGATGTAACTAAAAATTTCAAATAAGTTGTAGATACAAGGTTAGAAAAAATGTTGAGTTCACAAAAATGAAAAGCTCTAAATACACAGAATATGATACCAACTAGGTGAAGTTTGGGTCTTGGATGCCAACATGCCGCAGGACGTCTGTACAACTATGTTGTTGTCTGTATGGATAGAGCCCAAAAATTGACAAGGTGAATCCCTTTTCTTGTTGAACTTGTTCATCACCTGCACACATGGAGATGGGAAAAATTGTTGGGGCTCTATAGGGTTTGCCTCAGTCAAACCTCTACTTTGGTGTTTCCACCTCCATGGACAACTAAACAGGATCAAAAGAAACAAAAATTAAAGTAGACATGTGATAGAAACAAACTCAGCTATGGAGGAGAACCCCTATCATGATTAAAAGACACTAGGCAAGATCAAATAAATACAATAATAGAAAAGATTGTTCAAATGATAAGCAAGAGAGTGTTACTAGTAGTTGTGGCCCCTCTCTTGAGACAATAGACATGACAATATCGTAAGCAAGAGGAGTCTTCGTTGCTGCAACTATCCAAGACATGAGAGTATTTCGACAGAGTTTCATTAAGAAAGAGATAGAGAGTTTCAAGTCTAAAAGGTTCAACCACCTTTGAAAGTGAGGAAGAGAAGCCAGTTTTGTTCTTGAGCTAGGTGGGAATAGTCGTTGCAATCGTATTTGGATGTTGGGACACACATCACAAATTTAAATTGCATGGGATATTCCTATTTGAATCTTGGATATTATCGGGATGTTTGTGTATCATGTAGATGTCTACGCACTGTTCTATCGTCCAACCAAATCCTTCTGAAATTCAAACCATAGGCTAAAAAGTATTCATCATTGTCATCCTTGAGATCGAAATTGTAAAATTTTGATCATCAATTTTGTCATAAATGCACTAGACACAATGTATAAGTATAAAATTGGCAGAGTGCAATTTTTGACACTACAGTACTTTTGAATTCATAATTTAGAAATTGTAAATCTATTATTCAAGATGAAATTTTTTCTATGACATACCAAACTCTAGAATTATCATTTGATGTGTGGTTCTTGAAGTGGTGTCTACTCAAATTTGAAAGCTTATAAATTTAAAATATATTTTCAAATTCATGATATATATATATATATATATAATTAATTACATTACATATTTTCAAATACAATTTAAAAATACATTTGAATAGAAATAAGTATTTTTGAATTCATAATATATAAGTTGTAAATATATTGTTCAAAATTTAAAATGGAAAGAGGGGATAAAAGGCTACATGTTCAAAAGGTTAGAAAACATCAAATGACAAATTCAGGCATTTCTTAGCTATAAAACACGGTATGGCGTGAACCAGAAGGTTCGAAGGTTGTGGCTGTGTAGGTTAAGTATAATGCCAGTATCCTCCCAGCTTGTGCCTTGAGAGCTTTGTGACAAGGTATGGACATTCATTAACAAGGATTTTTACTTGGTAGACATGTATGTATAAGCACAAAAAGGAACGCAAGGATAAGGCCATGATCAGAAGCCAGAAACATGAATTGTATGACAAAATGACTCAAAGAGGCTTCAACTAGCATAAGAAAAGGTAAATGAACAGTTTGACAAAATGTTTCAATGAATGTAAATAGTTTTGTAGTTCAATAATATGGAGAAATGGATGATTGTATTATCAACAACCCTACCAAGCGCCATAGTCATACCTTATATCCTTTGCATGGCATGTTATAGGCATCTTCATCAAAAATCACAATCAAATTCATAGAAAACCTCGGATGAAGCCAGAAATAGGTACTTTCAAGGCTCCAAACATTAGGAGAGAGCTCCACATATCTAAATCCGAGTCACAAAAATTGAGTTAAAGTGTGGAGGAACAGTTGCAGTTATAGTCATCATTATCCCCTGCAGGCCTTTAAAATGGAATGAAAACCCTTCAACTTTAGATGAGGTAGAGTATGATTGGCTTCAATTGGAGGAGGTATTCATGAAGTAATTTTGATGAAACATGAATCAAAAGGAATCCTTTTTACAATCTTTGGTAAACCTATTGATAAACTGAATCAATATTTTTCCAAGTTTTAAAAAATTGATATTAATAATAGGCCAAATCAAATAGATATAGTGAAACATTACTTATGGGTGCTAGAGATTAGAAACAATTGTATCCTACTACAAAATAAAATGTATTACCAACTGAACATATATGGAATGCAACCAATGAAGGTAAACAATAGGGGAGAGGGGCCCATAGTGGAGCACCCTAGCTTCGTGCTCCTCAAAATTCTACACGAAAATTTCAAATCACTCCCAATTTTGTACAATAGTTTATTTAACAACTCACGTGCTTCTATATTTTGTTTTAGAGCCACATCAACATTATTTTTGTTTAGGTATCCAAAAAAGGCCCAAAAAAAAAGTGAGACCAATAGTGGTGCACTAAGTCATGTTTTATTGGTGCACTGATGTGGCATCACATGATTTGTCAGTTTGTGTACTTTATAGATAAAAAGTGTTTTGCAATTGGATATTAAGGTGCTTCATTATGGGACCCACTAAGGACTACTTCTATCCCCACTATTGGACCCTGCTCCACTATGGGCCCCTCTCCCCTAATCTTCATCAAAGTTTGATGTTGCAAACAATCATAAGGTAACCAACAAAGTTGTTTATGCTTTTTCTTTGGTTTCTAATATGAATTGTGTGATTGTTCCAAGGATTTTATAGGAAAATTCTCAAATATAGTGATGAGCCCAATGATAAAGCAAACAATAGAGTCAAGGAGATAATTTTTGAGACATCAAAAACAACAAAGTGGATTTAAGAATGAAGGAAGATGGTAGTGACAATGTTCCAACAAATAATGATGAAGAAAAAATTCAACATACTAATGCCCAAATATTCATGCCTAGTTTAGATTTAGACATCTAAAGGTGTATTTTAAAGATAAACTAGGACTTAAGAACCCTTGAATTTCTTGACACTTTTGAACAAATGTGTTTGCTTGACAAGTGCCAATTTTATAATACATGTTTGAGCATGGTGAAGTCACATGTTCAAAAGTGATTATATGATTGGATATGATTCTTGAAGAGATGATGAAAACAAAGGAAATGAAATGTAAGGGTCAAAATTATGTTGTTATTTTGATACATGAAGAAGTAGAAGAACAATTTCAACTAGTAAAGTTGAAGGAAATCATGAGTGCTAAGACTCATTTGACTTGGTGGATGATGAAATGACACTTCAACTCAAAGAGACAACAAATTTTAATGTTGGTACACTTAAGGATAATTATTCAAAGGTATGTGTTATGAATTACATGTTAATGATGTTGGAAAATGTAATTGGATGAAATAGGTGCTTGTAGGAAATCTAATGATATATTAATTGAAGATATGAGTGCTAACATTTATTTAAATGAAGAGTCTCTTTTTTCTAATGATGAAAGAAAAATAATAGGTATTTCTAATTCATTGGTGCTTGTTTATCATGGTAATAAGAATGTAAATATTTTCTTACAAAATTAAGAGGCTAACTCACTCTCTTTTGATGTCGATCCCATTTCTCAGTAAGATGATCTTAACTATAGGTTGGAATGAGAAATTCATTAGAGGTTTCAATTGAGGGATATTAATAATTTATATTTGTTTGGGTTTAAAACTTATGATAGTCTAACTTGTTTAAACATGAAAGGAATGAATAAACACCATGTAGAGGAGCATCACATAGATGATAGACATACATCCTTGATGGATGATATAAAAAATCAAGATTTCCCTAAACCTTTTATTCTATGTCATTTACCTTATTATCCTTGTTTTGATGATCAAATAAATGAAAAATTTACTATACAAAAAACTAATCCCCAAATGAATTCTAAAGGAAATCATTTTTATTTAATTATGACGGTTCAAAATATAAAACATGCTTGTGGAAAAAGCATGAGGAAGGCAAACTTCCTCAACTCTTGGTTTTCTTAGAGATCCATCAAGAGTACAAACCAAAGTAGTTAAAATCCTTATCATTGAATATAAAGATAAACTTGTAGTTTTCGAGATTGCAATGACCAAATTTTTTATGCTTAATGATATAAAAAATATAATAGTGGGGGTTATCCTATTCATATCCTTGAAACTTTAAATCAACATTCATTGGGTAGAGTAGGAAATTCTAGCTTGTTTTGATTTTTATTTTTTTTTGGTTTTGGGTTTACTTATTTGGATTTTACTTTTTTGGATTATTGTGACATTGTTAGATAGTAATTAGTTTCCATTCCTATTTTTTGTCAATACATTTTAAAATTTCATATATAATTGGTTAACATAACAAAATTATGTATATCTTAATTTAATTGTGCTTTCTTGATATCATTGCTAACAATACATATTTTTACATCCATGGTGGATCACTTGTCAAGGTATAGTATTTAGTAATCATTCATTTGGATGTGTAAGATTCATTTTCATTCTTAAGGGAGTGTATGCAATATAACAATGTATCTTATAATTTTTCATCCAATACATCATAAAAGATTCATTTTCATTTTAAAATATAAAGATTAATTTGTAGTCAATTCCTCTTCTTACTTGATATAAATATTCATTTTTATTCTTAATGATTTTTTCATTGTGTCACATGTGTCAATTGCTCAAATTTTGTGATATGTCACAATAGAGATTTTGACTGTGCAACTTGTCAAGTCTAAAAAAATGAGATCATTTTTATTTTTATAACAAGGCATGTGAATTAGAAATGTAACACCAACATCCTTTGAAACCATGCATGTGAGAGAATTGTGATGGGCTATGGACACTCATTAAAAATGAGTTTTACCTAGTAGACATGTATATAGAAAATTTGAAAGTAAGGAAAGACATTCCTCGAACAGATCATCACTCTCCCAATATTGATCATAAGGAGAGGGAGGTCAAGCCTACAAAAGGAAGTATTGTTAAGATAGTACTAGAAATCTCACCTACAGCAAGAGCTAAAGAATTAGTTACAAGTACAATATCGTCTTGAATATCTTGTGAGGTGAATTTCAATGATCTTGTGAAGATTATGGACAATGTCAGAATTTATTGAAGGGACTTGGATAGATCCTCCCCATGAGGAGAAACTATTGAATCACAGTCGAAATATGTGACAAGAGGATTGTCACTACTAACCTCCTAAACAGAAGCACTAACAAGAACAGAGGAATTTTGGACTTCTTCTATGAAGAGAACTAATGAAGAGTGGTTTGTATGTAGTAGAGAAGGTGAGTTTGGTTTTTTCTTTCAATGGGTTGGACTTGGATAATGCTTAGGTTTTTTTGGGGAGGAGGCCGGGGGATATAAATATCATTTGTGGTGGGACAAAGAACATCTGGACAGACTTCATGGTGAGTTTATTCTAATGACACCAGATTAGTAAGCATGACATTGGATATGAATTTTTTTTGGCATATCTAATAGATCAAAAAATGGTGGAATATTAGGAATATATTAAATTAGAGGAGGTTCCATTAGGGGAACTAGGAACACTTGCACCCTTTTTTGAATGAGGCTTTTTAGGATCCCAAGGAGGAACTAGAGATGGTGTAGAAAAAAAATAGTATTGGAGGTGGAGGAGGAGGATAAATAATTCTCAAATAAAGAGGTGGTTGTATTTGGGAAGGTTGTTCAATATTGATCACTTATATAATAGCCTATTTATGAGCTAATGTACATTGGTGACACTTATGATCACACACAATTTGATTATGTTGGTGATGGGGCCCAGACACAATTGTGGGATGGGAATCTCAATCTAATCTAATTGTGAGGTTTTCTTTGCTTCTAAAAGAGGAAGTATATTCCTAATAGGTGAAGGGTGAGAGATTTGGGGTGACATGGCATATCCCATGTCATTGGTGCATTTCCTCTTTTTTTTATGGAGCTCATTAGATGAATAGGAGGAACCACTAGAGGATGAGGCATTGGTGGTGTGTGGGAATATTTATATCCACTAGGCTTCATTCCTTTTGCTATTAGGGGAGTAGGTCAAAGAACAAAAAGGGCCACAAGAGGATAAAAGAAATGGGGAGAAGATTTTACCAACATTGGTTCCTTTCCTCAATTTCTAGAACTGACATGTTGGGGAAAAAGAGGCACCATCAAAGGTTGGAAAACCTTAGGGGGTGGGGAGGTTTACCCAATGGATTAATCTCGTCCTTAGCCACCATAAGGTTAGGTATTGGGATGGGTAAATGTTGTTGTGGTTAGATAACTAAAGGGGAAATGACCATCATAGAGGAAGAATAGAGAACTACAAAAGTAGATGTTGAATAACCTAGTTTGAATTTAGAATTTTTTTTTAATAGAAATTCACCACAAGGATTTAGAGGTGCTAGAGACTATGGCTAGAAATATTCAAGAGAAAATCCCCTAGTAGACATAAATGGTTTGTATCCAATGTTCTAGATAGTATGCATTATTGCAATATGAGGAAATTTTAAACATTTGTGTATCACTAAAATAATTGCGTTCATGGAAGTTAGCCACAGAATGCCCAAATTCACCCTGAACAAGCTGGATCTAGGGATAACAACAAATGTGGTCTTCATAGAGTTGGGTCCAACCTAGACCATAAAATTAGTGGATCCCATGGTAGGAAGAGAAATACCATCATGTGTATGAATAGTCACTAAAGTATTAGCATATGTATCTTTGTGAAACCCATTGATAAATAGTATTTCTTATATAATAACATTTACCTTGCTAGTAGGATCAATAAGAACACTATTAATAGCCCTCTCATTTAAATGAGCAGGTATGTAGAGAGGTCCATCCTCTATGTCAATGGGAAATTCATTTGAATAAAAATATGTCATAGGCATAGTGATTGTTAGAATTGTGAAAAAAATGAGCCACAAGATCAAACAACGAACAAAGACACCTTCCATGCAAGAGAGATGCAAACAACAATATGCAATATTCCTCAACAAGAAAAAGCTACAAAATTCAAGAGAGATAATACAATGAATGTTGAGTTCTATATAGGAGCAACCCTAAATGATAAAGGGATTAGATCATGACAAGTGTCAACATCTCATGCAATGAGACAAAATGATCTAATAATAACTCTGTAGTTAACATAGAAAATCACTCCTAAGTTTAGCTTAAGTTTATGAGAATAAATTAGACTAATAATTAATTATAAGCCAATGCATTATTACTCTGACACCCCCCTTAAGATGAACTTAGGGAGTAGCTAAAAACCCTAAAAAATAGAATGCATGATGGGTCCTGACAAACAAGGCCTCGTGAGGTACCCATGTATAAACAAAAGATCTCTCAAAACTATATGGGAAAAACTCCTCTCCAAAAAAGAGAAAGGTGAATGAAGGAATGAAAAATCCTCCAAATTAAGGTGAAGGACTAAGAAGCCTCCAACTAAAACAATGTCCCAAAAAAGAGAGGAACATGTAGAACATCACTAAACTGCGGAGAAGTTGTAAACAATTCTCAAAATGTGACTGATATAGTGCTAAAATGAATAACCTCCAGAAACGAGAATGTAAGAGTGTCCATATGGTAAATGCTCCATCTCATTGAATGCATGGGTGACCAGCCACCGATGTAGATTGCATCTGACTAGTGCATAGGAACAAGAACTAAATACATAGATCACTCCAAAAAATGAAACCGAGGAAGCATTAGCACCAACCATAGAAACCCCCCATAATGCGAAAAGGGAGAGCCAAGATAGGTACACTGAAACTGTATGAAACCAAGAATTGCATGTAAGAGAAACAACCTACAAATAAAGGGTGTGCAAACTAAGGAACACATGCATGAGGCAAGAATCACTAGGATTCACTATTATCGTGGAAGAGACACTCACTTGAAAAAGGTGTGATGATAAACCAAAGGACTACACAAACCCCCCCCCATGGCACTTTATATCATAGTGTGAGTATAAAAGGCACAATAGGATGCGCAAAATCTCCAAAAAGTATACACTAGAATGGCACTTTATCTTAGTGCGTCTATAAAAGAGAATGTGTATGAAAAATATGTCTACAATGCCCAAATAGGAAAAAAGATTGGAAATGCATGTAGAACATCCAAAAAAAAGTCATCCCACACAAACAAAAAGTTTTCAAGAGCTAAGATGTCCAAGTAATTCACCAGAATGTGAAAACACAAAAAACTGAATAAAATGTACCTAGAGAGAAATCTGGAAAATAGTGCATGGATGGTTGTGAAGAGCTTTAATATCATGTTATAATTGTGAAATCCATGAGCCACGAGATCAAACAACAAAAAAAGACACCTTTCACACAAGAAAGCTACAAACAATATTATGCAACATTCCTCAACAAGAAAGAATTTAAGAGTTCAAGAGGTATAAAATCTCAAGAGCGATAATACAATGAGCGTTGAGTTCTATATAGGAGCATCTATAAATGATAAAGGGATTAGATCATGACAAGCATCAACATCTTACATGCAATGAGACAAAATGATCTAATAATAGCTCTCTATTTAACATAGAAAATCACTCCTAAGTTTAGCTTAAGGGCATGAGAATAAATTAGACTAATAATTAATTAAAGATTAATTAGTTACTAGCTAATGCATGATTACTCTAACAGTGCTGTCAAGCACCTAAGGTGATCAGGTGTGGATAGCAACCATGTTAACCATTTTATTTATTTCATTTTTAGGAGATGTAGAGGGTGAAGGATTAGTTGAAATAAAGTTAGTAGAATTTGATGGAAATGGGTTTGTGTAAATTTGTAATTGTTTGTTTGTATTTGCAACTAACTTGTCATCACTTTTTTTTGTATCTAGATAGATCGTACGTTGATATGGTCTTATACTAAATGGCATATAAATACATACACCATTCAGTTTCATACCCAAGAACATGATGAAATTGACAGAAGGATTTTGATTAGTATGAAGTCAAAAAAGGTTGGTCAATTGGAAGTGGTTTTGATTAGAGGAAAAACAAGTTTTGAATGGACCCAAAACCATTTACAAAAGGTTTTGAATGGACCTGAAACCATTTACAAACAGGTTTTGACAGGGACCTGAAACCCACACAAAGAAGGACAAGCTGCACAAGGAATCAACAAAGACAAACAACAACAAACCAACAACAGATCATAAGCAAAACAATAAGACAACCTGGATCTACACAAGACAGAAGGTTTTGATGGGAACCTTAAACCCCACAAAGCCAAGTATTACATGGGAACTTGGACCCAAACCAGGTTAGAATGGGAACCTGAAACCCACTTACATCCAAGAACATACCAGGTTTTAACGAGGACCTTAAAGCCATTGAAACCAAACTTAAAGCCATACTCCACCTAGCAGAAAGTAGAGTAGAACCTCTTGCAGCACCACCAAGTATGAGTAGCCGAAACATGCTCCACCTCAATAGGAATAGGCTCCCCTCTATAGGAGTAGTTGTCATAGAAAATGTTACCACCACTGCAACCCCACTGCAACAACAAACAACTGCACCTCCATAGGAATGCAAACCACCTCAACAGGTATTGAAACAAAAGAAACCCGCAGCCTGGGAAGTGCCTTCAAAAATCCACAGAACCCCTCTCTACCTCTAAAAGAGGGGACTCCAACATAGTAGAAGAATTCTTCACCTCAATAGAGGACACAGACTGGAGAAACGGGAAAGAAGCCACCCAGCCTTCAGCAAGGAAGAACATGACAACCAATGGCAACTCGCAAGGGCCAATAAGAGAAACAAACCCTTCCACAAAAGGCCAAGAGCACCCAAGATACACAAAAGGAGCCACCCACAAATGAGAAACAAAAGAGAACCCAAAAACAAGAAGCCCAACAAGGAGCCAAAATAAAAAACAGACCGAGAATCCCCCTCAAAACAATCCTCATCCAAAAACCTAGGGAGAGCAAAGTACTGAGCCATAAACATAAGAAACAATCTTAACACACAACTCAGCCACCAAAGACAAAAAAAGAGGCAACAAAGCCTCCCCACAAACCAGAGAGAACAAGGAGGTATCCACCTCCCACAAGAAGAAACCTAACAGTGACCACACCAAAGCAGGGGAACTCCCAACACATATCCGGAGAACAACCAAAGCAGCATCAAGGAGGACAAAAACCACATCCCCATCAGCCTCCCAACTAGATAAATCTTGAAGCACAACCCTCTTGAGTCACACCAAGCTCAAGGTAGAAGGCCAAGAGCGTTGTAGAGGAGGAACACCAGGGAGAGAGGAAGAAACCCTGCCACCAACTCAAATCAGAATCTTCTTAAACAGCTCTTAAAGATCTTCAAAAAACAACACATGAGCCAAACCAAAAAAAATCCAAGGCTCCAAAATACAGGCAAAGACTTGTCCTCAGCACGCCAAAACCCAGAGAACAAGACCCAACCAACACAAGACCCCAAGAGAGGAGTTAAAAAAGCCACCGCTACACAACCAAAAGAGAAAACAATAGTTATAGAGCAACCACATGCGTAGCAAGGGAAAAAGCCACTAGTGGCCACCAACACCTGATCATCATAAGACCAGGAAAAAAATCCCCGAGAACAATCGCGCCACCAGGAAATTGCACACCGCTTAGACCAGCGTAGGATAGAAACCAGGCCCAAACTGCATCAAGCACACCCACACTGAGCACCGCAAGAGGCAAGGAAAAATCCGCATCATCACCCTCAGACTCTTCTCCATCTTCCTCCTCCGATTTCAAACTACCAGCTCTGCTCCTCTTCCCGCCCACTCACTCCATCTAGAATCGGAAGTGGTTTAATCAAGGAGTAAGTGAAATTAAGTTATATTTTAGAATTTTTTGCATCATACTATATACATATTTATACTATTTTGCAAACTATCTACATTTATAAGGTACTACAATGGAAACCTCAAAAACCTGTGGTGCATTAATTACACTTATTTGTTGGTTGAAAAAATATTTCTTTTATAAGTTATAAAGGAAGAAGCACCTCCCTAGCTATCAAAGTGAGTCGATAAGGATGAACCCCCATACTAATTGATAGTTTGTTGATAATCTCACACAATAGTGCAAAGATGAGAAAAATAATTATATTTCATTAAAATTATTTTATCCTTTAACATTTTTTGTAGATTTATGATGAATACTCATTGTAAATTAGAATCCAAGAGCACATGCAAGATTTGAAAAATTATGATTGATACCAAAAATGAAATTAATATATTTTTAGTAGGTCCTTGTTTACAATGGACGAGGTCAATAAACATGACTTGTGGTGCAATTTTAGCCTGGAAGTTCTAGAGAAAATAATTAATTAGTTGCTCAAATGTATGATTTGAATTATAAAATAATGAGAAAAACTAATCCAATATAGTACATCTTTCAAATATTGTAGGAATAGTGTTTCTAACAATGCATCTTGAAAAAAAGTCATTGCATAAAGTAGTGAATGCAATAGACACATGAGTTTGAGGGTCACCTTTTCTATTATATTTTTTAAATCTTGGTTCTTTGAAGCCCTAAAGAAAGAATGTAAAAAGGATGTGTAATGCAAGTGGATTGTGTCTATAGTATGGTGTGATTACTAGTTGTGAATAAATTCTTGTTAATGAGCAAGTTGTCTTTGTAGTTGATCAATGTTTTAAAAAGGCTATTTTAGAAGAGGGTCTATAGTGTTTGTATGAATAGTGGAATTTTGTGGAGCAATAGATGTAGATTTTGTAGAGGTGAATGGGTGAGAAGAACCAATTTTTTCTCTAAGGAATCTTGAATAAAATCTATTATAAGGAACCAACATTGTAGCCATAGGTGTTATTGTCACCATATGCACAATTGGTATTGGCATCAACATAGAGAGTTGTGTGCTAGTAATGTTAGATTGTGCATCATGTGGGTTTCCCAAAAGGGGAGTATGGAATGGGACATTATTGTGCATAATGTGTGTCATTCCATGAATAAATTCAACATTTTTTGAGTCATAGATTAAAAATATTGCAGATTGTATCTACAATAGGTGTTTCCAATGTGAGAGTATCATTAGCTAAAAGAGTTTAAAATTTGAGAAAATTTTCATCTAATGATTGGATTTGTTCAAATGTAACATGTAGAGTAGCTTCATGATCAAATCCACCATTAGAAGAGGAGGTGTTTGAGATGGTGAAGCAAGTTCAACAAAGATATAATGAGGAGGATAATTTGGCATCCTAGTTGTGAACCGTTCTTTTGAAATATCTAATCTAGTTTGGATAGGCATGTTGAAAGGTCTAGATTGTGATATATTATAATTTTGAATGCTCCTTCTTACAATGTCACCAAAATAAAGAGATTGGGTCGTAAATATCATAAGAGTATTTACGATGCTCAATCTAACTATCATTCAATTAAAAAAAGGAAGAAGAGATTTTGATTTTTTATTTTAATTTTTTTATTTTTGTTGAGTTAAAAAGAAGGATTTAATGCTCGAGAATGTCAAGTTCACCAAAATGTAGTATCAAAAATCTAGTTCTTATGAAGGAATAATACTTCCTTGAGAACCAATGATCTACACTAACATTATGATGGGTCAAAGGTTCTTCTACCTATTTATTCAATCCTTTTTATAAAATGATTATAATAGAAAACAAAATCAAATGTTTAAATTTTAATACAATGTAAATAGATTCAATTATAATGAATTGGTGAAAATATCTCTCTATAACAAAAAATACAAGCTAATATCAACAAATATAGATTGTATAGGTCTCAAAGATGATTTTGTGACTTTTTTGAGAGCCTAGGCCATAGAAAAATGCATGTAATGTAGACGAAACCATGTCACATTATCATCTAGTATGGATACATAAACAAAAGTTTAAAATATCTTGTGATTAATTCCTACACATGCATAAAACAGATATCGCAAAGTCATTGTGTATGACAAATATGAAAATAATAGAATTTAAAAAGGAAAAATTTGTAAAGCTTAAACCATAGTAATCTAATATAAATTATTAAAAATGAAATATATCACTAGTATGTTGCTTCTTTCTAACCTAAAGAACTTGAACACATAGAGAGAAAGGAGAAATTATTTTGATGGGCTATTTAGGGGCTTTCCTCAATCAAACTCCCATTTTAGTATTTCGATCTCCACTGATAGCTAGGATTTTTTATAATATTGAAGGATATAATTAAAGATATTTATTTGAAACAAATCATGATGCCAAAGATCTAAAAGGATCTTAAATGCATTGTGCTAACATTAGATATATATCTAAATGTTAACACAAAGAAATTGTATATAGTAAGAAGAAACCAACAGAATGGACTATGATCACTTGGAAGTTGTCAAAAAACCCCAAGAGAGACATAAAAGTTTCGACAATGTTGTCTTATTCAATCCAAATTTGGAAATGCCACATGCAATATACCAAAGAGTTGTTCATTCCAAAAATTTAAAAAGCTTCTTCAATAAATTGCAAAGTCCAATATTAGAGTTGAGCGTGAGTGTATGTGAGCATATGAGAGAAAAATAAAACTTGATTTCTTTTCTTTCTTTCTTCTTTTTCAAAATAGCAAGTTGAGTCTCTTTGTTCAAAGAAATTGTAATGAAAAGACATTACTTCTAAAATATTTGCAAGAAGGTAACACTCCAACGGCCACTAGAATCACATTTTTTTGTGGGATTCTAACACGTCATGCAGATGTCCACATGTAGTGCTCCCATATGAGAAAATGGACTTAGAAAGTTAGAATTATTATAAAAATTCTAAATAAAATATATCATGGTGTTAACACTTCACATTTATAAAATATTTATATCATGGGCTAAAAGAGGGGGGGCATTATGTAGTGTGAAATTACAAGGGTGTACAATTTATGACACTACACTAACATATGAAACATTATAAATATTCTAAATCATTCTCAAACTTGGGGCACATATATAAAATAATCTTAGTGTCAAGTGGCAAAGTAATTCTAACTATCTTACAATCATGCATGTTAATATATGTGCAAAATAGTATTTGCATACTTACTTTATGACAACCAAAGATTTATATTACCTTGACCCATTTTTATTTTCATTTGTAATATGTACCTTATTTCCCTCAAATCCTTCATCTCAAATGCACCTGAAAGTTGAGCTTTCATCTCAGTAATCATACCCTTAATGTTACATAAAAATATGTTATCCACATACAAAACAAAAGTTAGTAACTAACTACATCAATACATTCAATGTAAATATAATGATCTTTCTCGCTTCTCACAAAACCTAATTTCAACAAAAAATAATTAATCTTTTGATACCACATCCAAGGTAATTGTTTCAAACCATAAAGAGACCGTTTTAACTTGCAAAGAAATTTGTCTTTCCTTTTTACTTCGAAACCTTTAGGATATTGCATATAAATTTCCTCTTGCAGATCTCCATGAAAAAATATCGTCTTAGCATCTATTTTCTTAATTTCAAAATTGTAATGTCCCTTTCTAGATTATTAATGAAAAATAAGAAAATTTGCAACAAGGAACAAATTCTAAACAATATATTTCTATTATGCTCATACATGATGAATTAAACTAACACATCAACCTATGAATTTATACAAAATGAACTTGAACATAAAATAACAATAAATTGTATTGATTTGAATAATAATGAACTGTTATGATAGTAGTCAAAACAATTAAAAATTTGAAACAACAATTCTCATGCTATACTCCAAACAAATCCTTGATGCTCCAATGCACTCTTTGAGTGAGAGTGTTCCACAAGAACTAAAGGGTTTTTATCCTCTGATTCCATCGACCAATGGGGTTTCATCCATTGATCAAATCTTTTATGGGTTTACATCCATAAAATATGAACACAAGGTACTCAGAAATACATAGCATAACATGATTCTTGCAATTAAAATTTTCCTAAATTTGTATTTAATCTATCCAAAGATTAAACTTGTCATCCAAGACCTAAAATGACACTAAGGATAGAATTCGAATTTTACATGCTACCACAAGTTGGGCTTATGGACCTTACAAACTCTCTCACCATCCTTGTTGGCTTAGTAGGCATCAGGCTGCACCCTTAATCCCGCCCTTGGAGCACATTGGGAAACATCTCTAATCCCCGATTGTAGCATGTTTCAAGAAATATCCTCAACACTCGATCATAGACAAGTCTCAAGAACAAGTCAAATAGAAACTATGATCTGATGATCCTTTGTACAAATGATCTTTCCTCTATTTTGAAGAAAGGACATGAAAAAAATCATAATTAGGAGCTATGGATAAAAAAATAAAATAGAAGATAATTTAGTAACATGAGAGAACTTCACTAATCACCTCTTTCTCTCTAAGAGTAACCCTTGATTACTAGTCTAGCATTGTACTTTTCCAATGAACCATCTACTCCAAATTAATTTTAGTAGACCCATTTACATCCAATTCCCTTCCTTCCTTTGGTAAAATGAGCAAGATCCCGAGTACCACAAGATTCTAAAGCCATCAACTCCTCTTGCTTGGATAGTTTCCAAGACTCACTATCATCTACAAGAATAGCTTCTATGTGGTATCCAAGTTCATCATCAATACTCAATAAAGAAAATACACAACAAAAATTTAGTGGGCTATACCTACCAACTAGATTTTGTTGTCTCATGGATCTTTTCAAGGTAGAAGTAAGGTGTTCTTCCTCCTATTCTTCTAAACTTTCAACTTCTTCTATAATCATAGAGTTTTCTTCTTTGGAACTTTCACTTAAACCCTCTTTTTCTTATCCATCCTTGAATCCATCATTATTTTTTTCTTGATGGTCATCTTCTTTTTGTCAATCAAAATGCACCATAGTTTTACTTTCATCTTATTATTTTTGTATTGGATAAAAAATAGCTCTAAGTTCCCTAAAAATTGTATCTCTAAAATAGATAATTTTATTGGTTAGAGGATTCCAAATATTATAACCTAAATAATATTTTTACCATATCCAATGAATATGCATTTCTATGCGTTTGGATCTAAATTTGAAAACTTTTCTTTAGGCACATTAATAAAATTATCATAGCCAAAAATCATTAAATATGAAACATAAGGTTTCTTACTTTTCCACACTTTGTAAGGTGTCAAAAAAGAGCCTTACAAATAGATTTTTTATCAAGTAATAATTGGTACTCATAACTTCTACTCAAAAAAAATTTCCAGCTACGCATCACTCAACATACTTGTGCCTATTTTCATAATATCTTGGTTCATCCTTTCTACAAACCCATTCTATTATGGTGTATATGGAGTTGTCTTTTATCAAGTATGATACCTATATGCTTACAAAACTTATCAAATTTATTAGAGCAATATTCCCCTCCATTTTCAAATCTCAATACTTTTAACTTAAGTTCTAACTAGTTTTTTACTAAGACTTTAAATTCCTTAATATTAGTGAACACTTCATATTTGTGTTCATAAAGTAAACCCATGTAAATCTGAAAAATTATCAATAAAGGCAACACAATAATGACATTTTCCAATTGAACCAATATTAAAATGATCAAACACATCCATATAAATAATTTATAATTTATTCTTTACTTTATTGCTTCCTAAAATAAATGATGTTTTGTTTTTTTTTTACCAAAATGCATTTCTCATAGAAATCAAAGTGCTCATTAGAATAGGAGAAACCATCCAACAAGTTTTTATTAATAATAGTTTTTAAAACATTTTCACTAATGCAACCTACTCTATGGTGCCACAACGTACATGTATTTTCAGCCTTCTCTATCACATAGGTGAATTTAAAAACAATAGTATCATCAATCCTAAATAGAGTTCCCATCCTTTTTCCCTCACTACCACCAAGCTTCCTCTCACCAGTATGCAACCATACTTATTAAATGCTACATGTATTCCTAAATCATGCAAATTTGAAATAGAAATAAGATTTCTAGCCAATCAAGGAATATGTAAGACACTAATGATGATTTTAATCCTCCCCTCATTAAACCATGATTGTACATTTTCTTATCCAATAATTTAATATGTAGTCTTGTCCCCAAGGTATACATTACTTTCATATTTTTTTAATGTGGATAACCACACCTTATGAGGAGTCATGTGATAAGAGAATCTTGATTCAACCAACTAATGTTTGTTAAATATAATGTTACATGTAGAAAGTAAAACCTCATCACCTACATAGGACTTTTTTATAGAGGAATCTCATTGTTTATTTTTATTTTTACATTCCTTCTTAACATCTCCCCCCTTTCCATAGTTCCAACCCTTAAATTTGTTCTTCTTAGGATTCTTAGACCTACCCTTTGATTTTTCCTTAGGACCCTTCTAATCTTCTTTTGATCCCCTTTTGTTTGAACTACCCCTAACATTAAGATAATCCACTAAGTTATACATAGCTTGCTTCCTCATTTCTTGTGAGGACAAAGTTATAAAAATTGCATCCAACTTTGGATCTTTGTGGTTAGCACTACTAGAAAGCATTAAATTATCCCATGTCTCAAGAAAAGAATAAAATAACATTATGTATTTATATTCTTCCTCAATCTTAACATCGACTGAGGCTATTTGACTCAAAATTAAATTAAAAGTATTTAAATTCTCAACAATAGATGTATCTTGCTTCATCTTAAGAGAAAAAAAAAATCTTTCTTGAACAAGTTTATTAACCAGACTCTTGGTTTGATAAATTTCACCCAACAATTTCCATAAAGCATATGTGGTCTTTTCTTTGAAGACATTCAATAAGACATTATCTACAAGACATAATCAAATTGTACCTTGTGTCTTTTTATCCATCTTTTTCAATTCATATTGACTAATTATATTAGATTTATTTTCCTTTTGACTACAAGAGGGGTAAAAATTTATTCAATCCACAAAGGAGCAATACAAAGCTAGTGCATTACACATCCTATCAATCTCCACTAATTGGTCCAACTATTGTGACAAATCTGAGGCTAATTGACCCCTTTCCACAATATTCCAATCTTGCAAATGATTAGAAGCTCATTTAGTCAAACAATCTGCAACCCCATTCCATTCACATGGAATATGACAGAAAGAAACAAAATCCAAGGAAGCACACAAATTAAGAATCTATTTAATAATAACAGCCAAATGTCAACAAACATCCTCTAACTATTGCCTCTTCAACAATGTCACAACCACCTAAGAATCAGATTCGCAAATGATCTATCTCCACCCGAGAGCACAACTACGCTCTACAACACATAAAATTGCAAGAGCCTCCATTACATTGTTAGTGTACCAACCCTTATAAATAGAAAAGATAAACTCAACAACCCCAGAACTAATCCGCCCAACACCTCCAATACCAACATGACTAGGATTTCCATGCGAAGAACCATCTGTGTTGATTTTCAACACACCCTGAGGAGGAGGAGACCAATGCCCCTCCCTATTTATCTTCTGAAGGGGATGATGACATCTATTTCTCATGATTTGACCAGCACTCTGAGCAACCCCCCACTGAAGAGGAAGATTGAGACAAGTACAAAAGGAAACCTCTCCTAGATCCACATCCTCAGCCAAGTCACACTTAGCCACAACAGTTTTGCCCACAGAATGAAGAATCCTCCATCATAAATGTTGGACAACCAGCTTCACATCTTAAAAAATCCTACAATTTCTCTCCAACCAGATATGCTAGATAATAAAATTCAGTCCCAGAGCCCAAGTAACTTGAAGAAAAGAGGTCTTAACAGGGGGGGTATGTGCAGGATCATGATGGGCCAAAAAGTGGCAATATTATGGGTATTTGTAGGGTATGTGGCTGACAAATTTTTTTTACCCAAAATTGATGAAACGAAAAGGGTTTTTAGAGGATATTCTCAGCTTTCCACCAATATAAATTATGCTTTAATTTGAATTTAATAAATAATTATTATTCATTTTCTATTAGAATTAATTAAAGTCCCGACGATAGGCTGATTGAAAAACATCTATAACTTTCAAAAGGTATCACATTTTTGAATCAAACATACATTCTATGCTTCACATACTATAGGATTAAAAAAGAAAAATTAAATTTCATGAAGTTTTGACCAAGTTAAGGTGGTCGACATACGCATTTTATATTTTTAAAAGTTGTAATAAAAATTCATAATTAATTATTTACTTGGAAAAAATTACAAAAATATATGCATCACATCCGACATGAGTCCTCTACTTATATATAAAATCTTATAAAAAAATATTATCATTTTATTATGGTTAGGGTGGTCTAGACACCTACTTCTTATTTTTTCCCTAAAATTTAAGTACTACTGCATTGAAATTTCAAATTTTCACCAAATAGATTTTATTTATTTTTAAATAAACCTAGTATTTTAGAAACTACATTCAATTTTCTGTAGATTCTATTCTTACATATTTTTGAAATAATATAGATAACTTATTCAAATTTTTACGTCAAGTTGCCTAACACTGATTTTTCTAGTTTTTTTGCCACTTAAGGGCCTATTTTTTCCATGATGATCCTGCACATACCCAGGGGCCTTCCCCCACCAGGAAAAGAACTTCGTCAAAGAAGAGACATGCCAACGAGCCTGGTTCCACACAACCCACCAAAGGTGCCAAAGCCTCCTAGAAAAGGGACACTAGAAGAAGAGATGAGAGACACTCTCTTCACTTTTATAGCATGAAACACACATCGAGGGCACCTAGAACCCTCTCTTGCTCAAGTTATCCCAAGTAAGACACCTATTTTGGACCACCAACCACAAAAAAATTACACTTGGGCCAATAAAATCTATTCCAAACTTGCTTCCACCAAGGAACCTCAATGTCCCCAAACACCTACCTAAGAAAATCCCCATAACCAGCTGAAACTGATTACTTACCAGATAAATCACTATTACTCCAAGCCAGGATATCCTACCCCACCAAGGAATTGCATTCTCGTGAAGCAAAAATCTGAGCCAACTCTTGCCTATCCCCCTCTGACCCTCCTAGTGGCCAATCCGAGGAGTTCTTCCATCTAAGGCTAGCAACCAGTCCAATATTCTGAACAGATTTATAATGATCAACCGTGTTCCAACCTGTAGCAGTAAAATGGTCACCAAGAGATTGGAGGTGAGGATAAGAAGAGAGAATAGGAGGATGACCATCCCAAGAATCCCACCAAAAATGAGCTTGAGAACCCATATGGCATATCCAAAAAATCCTCTTCTTGACCAACTGAGCCCCTAATTTGAGGGTATTCCAAATCATAGATCCCCTTCCTTCTACAGGAAAGTGAGGAACATCAAAAGAGTTAACATCCTTAAGATACTTGTGGGTAAGAACATGGGCCCAAAGATGATGCTGACTAGTACACCAACGCTAATATAACTTGGTAGCAAGAGCTTACCCATACAAAACAACATAATGCAAACCAAGGCCCCCCTCTTTTTGCAGCCTACACACCATATCCCACTTAACTAAACTCCACTTAGCCGACTGCAAATTACCACTCCATAGAAATTGTCGTGAGAGAGCATCAAATTCCCTTAGGAAATACAAAGGAGTTGTCTAAACAAAACACCTACAAATAGGGAGAGCTTGGATAACATATTTCAGAAGAGTCACTCTTGCAACAGTAGAAATCCAACGGTGAGTCCAATGATTGACTTTACTACACAACTTATCAAGCAAAATTTGCCAAGAAGGCCTGGGATGCCTACCAATAGCAAGAGGTATTCCCAAATAGACAAAGGGAAGAGACCCAATCTGAAACCTCAAAATATTAGCAATCCATCGTTGAATAGCTTGAGGAGTATTAAAAAAGAAGATAGAAGACGTGTGCTCATTGACATTCTAACCGAAAGCAGCAAGGTAAATATCCAAACCCCGCCTAAAATAAATAGCCTCCTAAAGGAAAGACCTCCCCAAAAGAGAAGCGTCATCCACAAAATGAAGATGAGAGAGTTGTGGTAGCCCATTGCCCCAACCTCAACCTTGAATCCTTCCCTGGGAAACCCACAATTTAAGAAATCTTCCCAAACCCTCAGCCATAATAATAAATAGATAAGGGGAAAGAGGATCTCCCTGATGAAGGCCCCTAGAAGCCTCAAAAATCTCGAAAGGTTCCCCATTCATAAGAATAGAAAAAGAGGAAGAGGTAACACAACTCATAGTCCAATTGACCCAATCTGTACTAAAACCAAATCCTAAGAGAATTTTCTGCAAAAAATGCCACTTAACTCTATCATAAGCTTTGGCCATATCCAATTTGATAAACATAGACTTGTCCTTAGAAGTCACCATACAATGAATGACTTCAGAAGCAACCACCACCCCATCCAAAATCTATCTACCAGCCACAAAGCCTCCTTGCTCCCTAGAGATTACAAAAGGAAGACAAACTTTGAGCCTCTCTACAATCAATTTAGTAATAATTTTGTACACCACATTACAGAGAGCAATAGGTCAAAATAATTCAAACTGATCAACACCTTCCTTTTTAGGAATGAGAACCAAAAAATTAGAGTTCAAGGAATGAATCATCTACTTACTATGAAGAGATTCCTGGGAAACCTCCAATAAATCCAAACTATAATATCCCAAAATTCCTGAAAAAATTCAACAGGAAAATCATTCGGACCAAGGGATTTACCTTTATTCATCCCAAAAACAACCTCTTCCAATTCTGACAAAGAAATTGGGCGGACGAGGAAATCATTCATCTCCTTGGAGATTAGGGAAGGAATGCGAGCAATGATCAAATTCTCCTCATCTTCTGTAGGGGGAAATCCCCAAAAAAAAGAGCAGAATAAAACTGTCTAGCCTCACGAGATAAAGCCTGCAAAGAAGAAATGTGGATCCCATCCGTAGTGACTAGAGAGGAGATACAACTTCTATTGTGACGAGCCTACACAGAATGATGGAAGAAAGCAGTATTCATGTCCCCTTCCTGAAGCCAATCAATCTGAGCCTTTTGCTTCCAGAAGATCTCCTCCTGAAGCTTCCACTCTTCCACTACTCTTGTAGCCTGGGATTCCACTTGACCCAAAGCATCTGAGAAACTAAGATCCTGAATTTGGCGAGAAATCAAATCCAAGCATGCCTGGGAATTCCTCTTCATAACTTTAAAGTTACCAAAACTCATCCTATTCCATCTCTTAAGGTGAAACTTAACATACTGAAGTTTCTTAACAAAGGTGTACATAGTTGTACCATAAGCTGGGCTATCATCACGCCACCACTGGACCATAAGATCATGTAAAGAAGACTCCCAAAGCCACATAAGCTCAAACTTAAAAGGAGGATTCTTGGGAGCTGTAAAATGGATTACTGAAAGTTTAATTGGCCAATGATCAAAACCTCTCCAATCAAGAATCTCATAACCAATAACCAACCTACCTCCCATCCAAAAATAGGAAACAAGAAATCTATCCAACCTTTCAGAGATTGCTTCCTCTCCACTTCATCTATTATTCCAAGTAAAAACCCCATTAGAAGGCTTAACATCAGTTAGAGCAAGCAAATCCACATTCTCCTGAAAAAGATCAGAAGTAGGACCAAGTTGGGGCAACCCACCTCTTTTCTCCTCCAAACGCAACACAAAATTAAAATCACTAGCTAAAATCCAAGGAAGATATGGAGCACATCATATAGCATACCTTATATGATATTTTATTGCAACAAACCATTGATCTATTTCTTCAAGAAGATCCTTCATTTTTAGCTTCCACAACTCTTAAGTTGTTTTATTAAATTTTTCAATGTTCATTTGAGATGTAGATACAACCATGATTTTCATACACACAAATTTGCAAATCCAAAACTCCCACTAGAACATAAAAAATCCTTCACACTTCCACCCAATAAACAAAGTTGGATAGGATTTGATACCAAATGTTAGAAATGAAGGAAACCACTATTATACGAAAATATGAAATCAAACTATAAAATATCAACAAAGATTTAAACTAATAAGAACTAATAACAAAAAAAATAGTAATACTCAAGATCCATACGCACAATACATATACTTACATGGAAAAAAACGTTTCAAATAAAATAAATCCACCAAAAAGGAGGACAAGTTTGTATTCATATTTGTAAAGATATTACAGTACATTCAACTTCCTTCAATCTGCATTTGTGTACCTATAAAGCTTCTTATTATTTCTACATCTCAAGCCCTCAATATATAGACTTGTGGAGGCCCAAAATACCACCATAAAGCATTATCATGAGTTAAAACAAGGTTCCAAAATAACATGATGAAAATCCATATGACCCTTACATGCTAAATATAGGCATGTCACTAATTTATGCAATCCCACTAATTTGTAGGCATGTCATACAATCCCTATAAATTAGGGGACACTCTTTCATGTTTTCCATAATTAACTAAAAGAGTAATCCCACTTATTTATGCATGTTAAGTGCAATCCCTATAAAATAGTAGACACTCTTACAAGTTGTCATAGACTAATCTATGCAAATATTTTCTTAGATTGTCATATCTCCCCAAAAATTAGATAACCATGATTTGACCTTATCACCTCATCAATGTAATAATTAAATATTTTTTCACTATCAATGGGGCCCACATCCCTCATGAGTGCATAAACAAATAATGACATGGAATAATTAAATATATATGATTTACTAGGTGGATGGCTCCTTAATCCTAAACAATGATGAATGAACACTTTCTTGCTACAACTCACCAAACCTTCAATGGCTTACCTTAGAGGATTGAAGACAAACACATCACTCCAAGGAATCTGTTCTTGCTTTGCTTCATAGATTTTGACACTTGAAAATGCTTGGATGCTTCAAGATTAGCCTTCACAAGATGACATGAACACACATAAGTTTGAACATGATGTTAGGACATTGATTGCTACAACAAATGACTGATAAATCTACTCTTGAATGCTCTTGAAATGATATTTTCTCATATGAAGTCTTGATAATGTTTCTTAGATTTGAATTGATAAAAAGACTAGGTTTTATAGGTGTTTATCTAATTTCCCAAAAATTAGATTCTAAAAGATGGCAATTTCATATTGAATTTGAATCATTAAAATTCCATCAAAAACATATTTAAAAATAGGTCCTCGGACTTAAAGGGGACTCATTCATCCTTGGGCAATGGGTCTCGGCCTATAATTCCAAGACACACATTCTCCAATGTGATTTAATTATTAATCGCATTAATTAAATGACAATTTCCCTTTTGGAAAATGGGAAAAATAAGGCTTTGGAATGCATAATTTGGAAAATTAGAAGTTGAATTAAGTCAAATAAATTAAGGGACCTAATATAATGTGAAATTGTAAAGGGTATACAATTTCCTACACTACACTTATTAAATTATACATGTATTCCTAAATCATGCAAATTTGAAATAGAAATAAGATTTCTAGCCAATCAAGGAATATGTAAGACACCAAGGATGGTTTTAATTCTCCCCTCATTAAAACATAATTGTACCTTTTCTTATTCAATAATTTGATATGTAGTGTTGTCCCCAAGGTATACATTACTTTCATATTTTTTGTATGTGGATAACCACACCTTATGAGGAGTTGTGTGATAAGAGCATCCTAAGTCAACCAACCAATTCTCGTTAAATATAATGTTATATGTAAAAAGTAAAAATTCATCACCTACATAGGGGGAATTTTTTATAGAGGAATCTCATTGTTTATTTTTATTTTTACATTCCTTCTTAACATGTCCCCTCTTTCCACGGTTCCAACACTTAACTTTTTTCTTCTTCTTAGGAGTCTTAGACCTACCCTTTGATTTTTCCTTAGGACCCTTCTAATCTTCTTTTGATCCCATTTTGTTTGAACTACCCCTAACATTAAGAGAATCCACTAAGTTATAAATAGCTTTCTTCCTCATTTCTTGTGACAACAAAGTTACAAAAATTTCATCTAACTTTGGATCTTTTTGGTTAGCACTACTAGAAAGAATGAAATTATCCCATGACTCAAGAAAAGAATAAAATAGCATTATGTATTTATCTTCTTCCTCAATCTTAACGTCAACTGAGGCTATTTGACTCAAAACTAAATTAAAAGTATTTAAATTCTCAACAATAGATGTATCTTGCTTCATCTTAAGAGAAAACAATTTTCTTTTTTGATCAAGTTTGTTCACTAGACTTTTGGCTCAATAAATTTCACCCGACCATTTCCATAAAGCATATGTGGTATTTTCTTCAAAGACATTCAATAGGACATGATCTACAAGACATAATCGAATTGTACCTTGTGTCTTTTTATCCATATTTTTCAACTCATATTGAATTTTTGCATTAGATTTATTTCATTTTATTGCAACCAACCATTGATCTATTTCTTTAAGAAGATCCTCCATTTTTAACTTCCATGACTCTTAAGTTTTTTTATTAAATTTTTTAATGTTCATTTGAGATATAGATATAACCATGATTTTCATACACACAAATTTGTAAAGCCAAAACTCCCACTAGAACGTAAAAATCCTTCACCCTTCCACCCAATAAATAAATTTGGATTGGCTCTAATACCAAAAGTTAGAAATGAAGGAAACGACTATTATACAGAAATATGAAATCAAACTATAGAATATCAATTGAGATTTAAACTAATAAGAACCAATAACAAAGAAAATTAGTAATACTCAAGATCCATACACACAATACATAGATTTATATGGAGAGAACCCTTTCAAATAAAAAAATGCATAAAAAAAGAGGACAAGTTTGTATTCATTATCTATAAAGATATTACAATATATTCAACTTCCTTCAACCTTACATCCAATTTGATAGCATTTATGTACCTATAAAACTTCCTATTGTGTCTACATCTCAAGCCCTCAATATATAGACTCATGGAGGCCCAAAATACCACCATAAAGAATTATCATGGGTCAAAAATAGGTTCCAAAATAACATGATAAAAATTCATATGACCCTGACATGCTAAATATAGTTTCTTCCATGATTCTTATACAATCCCACTAATTTGTAAGTGTGTCATACAATCCCTATAAATTAGGGGACACTCTTTCATGTTTTCCATAACTAACTAAAAGAGTAATCCCACTTATTTATGCATGTTAAGTGCAATCCCTATAAAATAGTATACACTCTTACAAGTTGTCATAGACTAATAATAGTTATGCAAATATTTTCTTAGATTGTCATATCTCCCCAAAAATTAGCTACCATGATTTGATCTTATCACCTCATAAATATAATAATTAAATATTTTTCACTATCAGTGGGCCCACATCCCTCATGAGTGCATAAACAAATAATGACATGAAATAATTAAATATATATGATTTACTAGGTGGATGGCTCCTTAATCCCAACAATGCACCTTCTCTACCTAATGTACCTACTTCTTGTTCTTGAGAATTGGATATAAATGATTTACTAATGTTTTTAGCTTTCCATGTGGTTTCTTTTTTTCTTGAATGAGTTGCACCTTATTCTTATTCTTGCTTGTATTTGGGTTTCCTTCTTATTTCCATCTCAATTTTTTGATTTGAGACTAATTTTTAGTTTGACTAAAACAAAGTTGTCACTCTTCACTTGGAAGAGAAAAAATTTCTTTAATAGCTAAAATATCCAAAGTACTAAACAAGAATCTTGTATTGGTGTAAGTTTATGGGATACCAAATTAGATATACAATAGCAATAACCTCTTAACTTGCAATGTTGCAAAGATTTAAAATATTTTACAATCGTCTCTTACCCAACAATGGCTAAAACATCCCTAACAATGGTGTCATTCTATTGGTACAAGTTGACAAGATACCAAAATTCAAACAAATAAAATACACAACTATAAAAATTCACTAAAATACCAAGGTCTTCAAAACATGTGCCAAATAACTTATGTTGTAGCAATAGATTATATCCTTGACAATGTTCAATACATTATCTATAATAAGTGTATCATTCTATTGGGTCTTAAAATTGTTTCATTCGTAGATAAATCAATTTTCTTTAGGGCCAAAGAAATATTATCTTGAAGGGGGATTAATCAAGTCATCAATATAATGTGGGTGATTTAAGGTCAATTTTAAGAGTGGATAATCTCTTCTTCACTATGGGTTCAACTAGACTTATGAGGGTATTCCTAGAGGTATCCTTAATAGGATTAATCATGACTAAATATGAACAAACTAAGAATGTTGTAATAGAATTCAATATATATGCTTGGCCCCAAAGGTTTTCACTAGACCAAAGACTAACCTCCTACACATAAAACCTCTATTAAGATAATATAAACATTATTACACAAAGGAAATATGAAGATATAATAAACATCATTTCTTAAAGATGAGAATTATTTTAACTCTCTGAAGATGCTTCCCTAGATGAACCATTAAATCGTGAGGTGTATACAAACTATTATCCTCATCCTAAATTATTGGTTAAATAGTTTTTATTTTATTTTTAGTGTATGATGGATCATGAATTTATAGGATTGGTGCCTTAATGGGTTATAGAGTCATAGTTTACCAAAAGGAACAATGCATTGAAATAACAATAGAGATATGATATCAAATAAATAAACATGCTTTATAATCCATCTCCAAACTTTTAAAAAACACATGCAATAAAGAAGAGATCAAATTAAAAAAAAATCTACAATGAATTAAAATATTGCAATATTTATCAAATCCTTATTACAAGCATACTACTAAATATTTTAAAAGAAAATCCGACAAGCTAAAAAAACTATCATGATTTTTCCCTTGAAAGTTCCCTCAAAGATCTAAAAATAGACAAGGAGACATTTAGTTATAGATATCAATTAAATAAACTTACTACCTCTTTTTTATTTATAAAAGCTACTCTACAGGCAACTAAACATACAATAGTTGAAACCCTAGACAATCCTTGACACTTGCAATTGTTTAGAAATATAGAAATGATTGACCTTTAGAATGATAAGTGAATTAGTATATATATAGTGCACTTTGTTTGGTCACTTGATCACTTGTGAGAATTTTATTGAGAACTAGAGATCATAAATTTGGTATGTGAGATAAGGTAAAATCACACAAAATATATCAAATGGGTAGTTTGGAGCTTGCATGAAGATAATCTACATCTAGAACTTAAACATCACATTAATGATATCATTGTCATCTTCATCATCCATTGTCAATATATTGCAAAAATGGTCTATGTCCTTGGGTGGAAATTAGTTATTAGGTGGGAAAATATTTTTATAATAGTTGCAAGAGTTTAATTAAGTCAGTAATGGAATCCTAGGAAGGTCTAGGGAGTGGTTGAGGTGAATAAGAAGAAATATGAGGATTCAATGTAGGATAGGAGGTTAGTACTGGAAATAACAAAGGAATCCAATAAGTCCTTCAAAACTTTGGACAAGGGTGAAATGAGTAAAGGAAACACTATAGAAATATGCAGGAGAGGGATGTAAAACTTGATGTCTAAAATTTAACTTGAACTCTAGACAAGAAGAAACTAGCTAAAAAAGCATTGGGAACATTTGCAAGAATTTGATGTGAAAGTGGACATTAGGACAAGAAATTGGAAAGGAAGTTCATAAATCCATTAGAATTCTACAAAAAGAATTGAGGGAATGTATAGAAATATGGAAGGATATGACACATTGAGTTTTAATGCAGAAATGGAAGTGATAATTGGATGTGGAGACAAAATTACCAAATTCTATCAGAACTCTACAACTAGATGAAAGGGATGTAGAAAAACACATGCAAATGTAGCAAAGGGAACTGCAAAAAAAATAGAGGAATTCTAGAAGCCTGAAGGTGCAAATAGTTTTTGTAAGGAGGGAAGCTAGAATCAATATGGAGTTAAGAGTAAAGGGAAGGATTAGAGGTTAGAAGGAAGAAGGAAAAGAGAGTGTTGAATGCACAAGACAATTGAGAGGGGGGTGAATCATTTGTACATTAAAACTTTGAAACCATCATAAACATTTAGATCCACATCAACTTAATTAACCATTAGTTTGTTAAACTGATTAAACATGAAAGCACATAACATAAACTAAAACTCATCAACACCATGCACAATAGAACACTAGATTTACATGGAAAACCCAAGAAGGGAAAAACCACAGTGATGATTAGCTCACAATATAAAGTAATAACAACACCAAATATAATAGGCTCATTGCTGAAGGGCTCACTGCCCAAAAGAAAGAAGGGATCATTGCCAAAGGCTCACTTCTAGATTATAGAAAAGAAGAAAGAAGAGTGTTGCAATGAGAAAACCATCTCAATGCAACAAAAAATTCCACCACAACATTACCAACACATTTGTAGCCTTACTGAAGATTACAAACACCTTCTTCTCACTACTTGTAGTAGTCTAGCACATTGAAGCTCACATTGAACTTCACAAATTCACACTTCACAGCTCTATAATTCTTATTACATAATTATTCAACTCAACACTTTTTTATACCTTCTTCAACCTTGAAAACATTCTCCAAGGTTGACTATGCACCTCTGCCATGCAAATTCAAATTAGGTGGGTAGTAAAACATTCTTGTGGTGGAAATGAATGTAAGCAGACCACAACACACCTTAACTCAGACCAAAATACACACATACATGCTACACCATGCTTCCAAAAAAACTGAAGCATATCCACAATTAGTGTGAATACCCAAGGTCAGTCGAACCTGTGTACACACCATTAAAATTTTGAGAACATGCTTCCTTTGATCCAAAGAAAACTCACAAAAAAAAATATCACTTGAACACAATCTGGAATATTCTAAAAATATCTTTAAATCCAAAATATCCTTCGCAACAAATTTCACCTAAATAATGTACACACCCAATTCACTCAGATAATCTTCCATACACTATAACTCAAGAAATAGACTTGCAAAGCTTGAAAAACCATGAACAAATTCAAATGAAGATAGATATAAGAAATATTAGCACACGTCCATATTTGCAAGACCAGAAACCAAACTATAGAGAAATGCAGAGCAAAACCATTTCTCCCAGACACTACTGCAACACAGTACTGTTCACACATTGGTGAACACAACTTTCTCTGCACAATGATCCAGACCAAGAAATTTTGGATATAACACCTCTAAACACTTTTGAACAACATATGTGAACTACACAAGAAGATATTCAACCCATAAGAAATGCAGAGTAAAACGATAACACGTCTTCAACACACTATTTCCTCTTTTATTCAAATTTTCTCAAAAGCACTTGGAAACCAGGAACCAAATACACATACTCATCATCTTCAATACTACCTCCACACCATCAGACCATTGCAACATATCAACTCAACCATACATCCATAAATAGAAGCTTATCGAAGCAACATTAAAGGTTGACACCAATAGCACTTACTAATGACAACATAATGTAACTAATCAAAGCATCACCATAAAAAATATTCCCATAGACTCATTGACATCAATGACAACACATAAACTTGTTGAAATCAATGACAACACCAAATCAACACCAATTGCTCATTCTTGCAACAATATCCCCCTTTATCATTGATGGAAACACATGATTTGAAAAACCACCAACAACAAACAAACAACAGTTCTGATCATCAACACACTGCTCCATACCAATACTTAACTCTCTCACTCCATTTTTCTTACTCTCTCCTTTAGTAACTTGTATTCATTTTTTGGTACATAACTTTCTCCCCCTTTGACATCAAAGGCAAAGAGAAACACATTTGCATCTCTCCCCCATTGATATCAAACATATTTGTACCTTCTCACCATTTCTCTACAACATCCTTCTTTATTGCACAACATACTCCCCCTTAGGAGTACACAACAAACTGCACATAACAAAAATATACAACACAATACTCACTTCCCCTGACTGTAACAACCAACAATGCTACTACCTACTTCCCCTGAGAGGTATCCACCAACATCAGTCTAGAAAAAAAAATGAATCTTGGGATCCACTTGATTGATGCATATCCTTATGCATCTAGTTCAAGGAAGGGGGGAAATGACCCCTAACTTCTCTCAAAGATACTCAAAATTATCCTTAGGAAGAGCCTTATCCAATATGTCAACAACCTGATCGTTTGTAGGCACATACTCCAAATTCACCTTATTCTCTGCAACCTTCTATCTCAAAAAGATATTGGATTGAAATATTCTTTATCCTTGAATGCATTACCAAATTCTTTGAAATATTGATAACACTTGTATTATCATAAAAGATAAAAATTGGTTCATCATATACTACTATGATATCCTTCAAGGTTTACCTCATCCACAACACTTGTGTATAACATGATGCTACAAAAATGTATTCTACCTCTACAATAGATATGACATTGAATCCCACTTTTTACTTAGCCAAGACACCAATCTATTTCCAAGAAAGAATGCACCATCACTTGCACTTCTTCTATCAGCCACACAACCTGTCCAATCTACATCTATATAAGCACTCAAAGAAAAATTAGTATCTTTTGGATACCACAAGCCATATTCAAGAGTGCCCTTCAAGTATCTAAATATTCTCTTTACTGTTGCAATATGTGACTCTCTGGGATCTTCTTGAAATCTAGCCGCAAGAAAAAACTGCATGCATGATATCTGGTCTAGAAGTAGTTAGACATAGCAGTCCTCTAATCATTGATCTATACTTGCTCTGATTAACCTTAGGAGATTCATCATTCTTTCTCATCTTGCAACTAGTAACTATAGGGGTACATACCAATTTAGAGTCTTTCATTCTAAACTTTTTTAACATTTCCTTGACATACTTTGATTGTGAAATGAATATCCCTTTCTTTGTTTGATTGATTTGTAGTCCAAGGAAGAAATTCATCTCCCTAAACATAGACATCTCAAATTCTTTCCACATCTCTTTTGCAAATATTTTGCACATTACTTCATTTCCTCCAAATATTATGTCATCAACATACACAACCACAATCAAGATTTGATATTTTTCAACTTTAAAGTAGAGATTACTATCTGTGGTACCTTTATTGAATCCTTGTTCTATCAAGTACCTATCCAACCTTTCATACTAGGCTTTGAAAGCTTGCTTCAATCCATAAAGTGTCTTCTTCAATCTGCAAACCATATCTGATTTTTCTAATAACTGGAATCCTTTTGGTTGTTCAATGTAAACTTCTTCTTCCAATTCACCATTCAAGAATGCAGATTTCACATTCATCTAATACACTTTCGAATCTTTGTGTGTTGCAAAATCCAAAAACACCCTAATAGCTTCCATTCTCACCATTGGGGAAAATGTCTCCTCAAAATATATTCCTTCTACTCATGAGTATCCTTTACACACAAACCTTGTCTTGTTTCTTACTTCTCCATTCTCATTTAGTTTGTTTGGGGATACCCACTTAGTGCCAATCGCATTCTTGTTTTTCAGTCTTGGAACAAGTTCCTGAGTATGATTCTTCTCAATTTGCATTAGTTCTTCTTCCATAGCCTTGATACAATATTCATCTTTGCATGCTTCAATCACTATTTTAGGTTCAACTTTTGAAAGTAGACATAAGTTTACTTGTTCTTCTAGCATAGCAACCTTTCTTCTTATCAATACACCTTTTCTTTTGTCACCAATGATTTGATCTTCAAAATGATTCTTCTGTACATACTTAGGGGTTTTAAGAACTTCTTTTAGAGCTTCTTCCTCTTCAACCTGTACTTCAATTTCCTTACCTTCATCTTTCTCTTCTTTTGTACAAGGGGGATCATCTGATTCATATCCATCTATCAAATTACCGAATTTCTATGTATGTCTTCATCTACTTTAACATTTGCACTTTCAACAATCATTATCAATCTCTTGTTGTAGCACTGATAGGCTTTTATTTTTGTAGAATATCTAAGGAAGATACCTTCATTAGATCTTGCATCAAACTTTCCTAAGCTTTCTTCATCTCTCCTAATATAACATTTGCTTCCAAACACTCTAGAATATTTAACAGTAGGAATCCTTTCATACCATAACTCATAGGGAGTCTTTGAACTATTTTCTCTTGCTTGAACTCTATTAAGTATGTGGACAACAGTATGAATTTCTTCTCTCCAGTAGACTTCTGGTAGGTTTTATTTTTTCATCATAGTTCTTGCAGCTTCCTTAATAGTCCTATTCTTCCTTTCAACTACTCCATTTTGTTGAGGAATCCTAGGGGCTGGAAAATGCCTCTTTATCCCTTGATCTTCATAAAAGATGTTAAACTCATTAGAGGTGAACTCTCCAACTCTGTCAAATCTCAAACATTTAATTTTTATATCCATTTCATTCTTAACCATAGCTTTGAATGCCTTGAACTTATCTAGAGCTTCTAATTTTTCTTTGAGAAAAGTAACCCAAGTCATTCTAGAATAATCATCAATTAACAACATGAAATACCTATCACCTTGAAAACTTCATGTTTTTGCAGGTCCACAAAGATCTGTATGCATCAATTCCAAAGGACCAGTAGAAGATTTATTTGACTTTGAAACTCCTTCTAGCTTGCTTTCCAATCTGACATTCCTTACAAATAGCATTGATAGGCTTTCTAATCTTTGGAAAATATCTCACAGATTGAAGTGAAATTATCCTCAATAGGCTATCAAAATTGATGTGATGCATTCTTCTATGCCATAGCCAACTTTCATTAATTTGAGTCATAAAATGCATACCATTAGCACCTTTGAGCTGATAAACATTACCATCTATTCTTCTTCCAATAGCGATCACAATCCCAGATCCTTTTATGATCTCACAACCATCATCCTAAAAACCAATATTATATCCTTTGCTACACATCTATCCTACACTCAAAAGATTATCTTGTAGACCTTTGACATATGGAACATCATTTGTATTATGCTTGCCATCAAAACTGATTGAACCTTTTCCACATATCTTAGCAGATGTATCATCACCAAACTTGACTAAACTAGGTCTTCAAACTTTTCAAGCTTAACCAACTTACTCTTATCACCTATCATGTGATTTGAGCATCCACTTTCAATGATCCAATTGTTATTCTCTTCCCTAATATGAAGAGAAGTTACCATTGCTCTTGTCTTTGGAGTACTACCCTTCATACATCTCTCAGAGTTAGAAGAATTAGTTCCAGCATTTAAAACCATGAACAAGCATTCATCATCTTCATCATCAAGGTAATTAGATTCATCATCAGATATATACTAACATCTTCTCTAACATACTAACTTTTCTTAATTGATTTACCATTATTCTCCTTGTACTTATCTTTTGAAATTCTAACAGGACATCTTGAAGCATAATGACCATTCTTTCCATAGTTAAAGCATTTAAACCGTAACTTACCTCTATATTTTCCAATGCACTTTTTCAATTTCCTTACAAAGTTTTCTTCTGACTCATAAAATTCATCTAGATTAGATTCCTTTTTTATTTTATACTTTTCCAACTTTGAAAGCAGTCTCTTTCTTTGAATTACTTGAACCAAACTCTCTTAATTCAAAAGTAGTCAAAGTACCAAGCAACTAACCTCTAGAATAGCTATTTAGATTTTGAAATTCTTCAATAGTAGAAACTTTATACTATAGGATTTAGGCAGATTTCTCAATACCTTCTTTACCACCTCATCATCATCAAGAGTCCCACCAAGACCTTTGATGGAATTGAAAAATTTGTCCACTTTCTAAATGTAGCTAGTAATATCTTCATCCTCTGACATCCACAGGGTTTCAAACTTGATCTTTAGATTCTGCATAAACTAGCTTTCTTGACCTTTTAATATCCTTCATAAACACTTTCCAACATTTTCTAGATCTCATTAGTAGTTTTAAGACTCATAACTTTCACAAGTTTAGTATTAGAAAGACCACTCAAAAGAGCATACCTTGCTTTCCCATTGTTCTCATAGGCCTTGATTTCATTAGCCATTCTCAGACCATTTGTAGGTATAGTATATCTTGATTCAATAGACTTCCAAATCTCAAACCCTAGTGAAATAAGAAAACCTTCCATCCTGATCTTCTAGAATACATAATCAGTTCCATCAAATAGAGGAACCTCCTTGTGCACCATCCCAAATTTTCTTCAAGCAGTTAAGCTTTCTTCATATAGGAACCTTGCTCTGATACCAATTGTTGAATGCACAAGACAACTGAGAGGTGGAGCGAATCATTTGTACATTAAAACTTTAAAACCCTCATAAACATTTAGATCCACATCAACTTAGTTAACCATTAGTCTGTTAAATTGATTAAACATGAAAGCACATAACAAAACTGAAACTCATCAACACCATGCACAAGAAAACCTAGATCTTCTAGAGTAGATTTACATGAAAGCAAAGGGAACCTATGAAACACAACTGACAATCAAGAGGCTCACAATAGAAAGTATAACAACATTGACATATAAAGCAATTGAGGGCTCACTATTAGAGGGCCCATTGCCCAGAAGAAAGAAGGGCTCACTGCCAAAGGCTCATTGCTGAATTATAGAAAAGAAGAAAGAAGAGTGTTATAGTGAGAAAACCATATCAATGCAATATAAAATTCCACCACAACATTACCAACACATTCACAACCTTACTAAAGATTGCAGAAACCTTATGTTCACTGCTTCCAATAGTCTAACACATTGAATGTCACATTACAATTCACAAATTCACACTTCATAGCTCTGCAATTCGCACCACACACTTCATCACACAATTCTTCATCAACTCAACACTTTTTTATACCCTCTTTAACCTTGAAAACATTCTCCAAGGTTGGCTATGCATCTCAACTGTGAAAATTCAAATTAAGTTGACACCAAAACATTCCCACAATGGAAAGGAATGAAGACGGACTACAACACATTTTAACTTAGACCAAAATACACACATACATGCTACACCACACTTCCACAAACACCAAAGCATATCTCCAATTAGTGTAAATACCCAAGGTCAGTTGAACCCGTGTAAACACCATTAAAATTTTAAGTACATGCTTCCTTTGATCCAAAGATGACTCATAGACAACAAATATCACTTGAACACAATCTGGAATATTCCAAAAACATCTTTTGAAATCCAACAAACTCCTTCACAACAACTTTCACCTGAAGAATGTACACAGCCAGTACACTCAAACAATATTCTATACACTATAACTCAAGAAACCAACTTGCAGAGCACCAAACCACAAAAAAAATCAACTAAATATAGATATAAGAAATATTAGCACACATCTAGATCTGTAAGACCAAAAACCAAACTGTGGAGAAATGCAAAGCAAAACCATTTCTCCCAAACACTACTGCAACACACTGTTCACACACTAGTGAACACAACTTTCTTTGCACAATGATCCAAACCAAGAGATTATGGATATAACACCTCTAACCACTTCTGACCAACATATTTGAACCGCACAAACAAATCTTCAATCTAGAAGAAATGCGAAGCAAAACTAGAACACTTGTTCAACACACTGTTTCCTCTTTTATTCAAATTTTCTCAAAAGAACTTAGAAATCAAGCACAAGAGACATATACTCATCATCTTTATCACTACCTCAACACCATCAGACCATCTGCAACACATCTTGACTCAAATGGATGCATCCATAAATAGAAGCTTATCAAAGAAACACTAGAGGTTGGCACCAATAGCACTTACTAATGACAACATAATACAAATAATCAAAGCATCACCATAAATAATCTTCCCATAGACCCATTGACATCAATGACAACACCAACTCAACACCAACTTCTCATTCTTGCAACAAGGAGATGTTTGGATGCGATTTGAAACTCCACAATGAAGAGGAAATAAAAGATTATGTGGATGAGGGAAATGAAGGGAGGTTAGGAAATAGCAACAAGGGAAGTCTATATGACAAATAGAAATATTCAAAGAATATAAATAGAAATTGAAGTAGGGGAACAAGAAAATACAAGAATTTGATGCAGAAGAAGACATGAGGTTGGGAGGAGAGACAAAATTCTAGATGTCCTTCAAAAACCCATAAAGAGAGTAAAATAAAAGAATTAAAGGGCCTAATAAACCTTGCAAAACTTTCATGTGCGAAAAAAATCAATACAATATACTAAGCAAGTAGAAGATGCCCAATAATCCATAAAAATTATAATTATGTAAAAACTATACAAAATGACCAATACACTCTCAAACCTAAAACTTTCTTGGATTTTTGCAAATTTCAACATATGGTTAGAACATGAGGAACAAGAGGAACAATAATTATGAAAATTTGAATAAGGTGGCCCATTTGAAATTTTCTCAAATTAAATGATGGGCATAATAAGGCCAAATGCACAAGGGGACTAGGGGACTAGAACTCAAGCAAAAATTTGCAATGTTAGGTTGAGTCCCAACGAAAGAGAAAGCTCATATTGATATAAATTTAAAAAATAAAGAAGGCTTGGATATTATAAATAAATAAAAAATCTAAGACCAAGACCTAAGGTGTAAGATCAAGTGGTTTCATTAAAATGACAATAATATTAATAACCTTTTCTAATAAATCCCTAGGATAGATAAATAATCAATTAACCCTAGAAATTAATGAGTTGGAATAAATAACACTATTGAAATAAATGCATGAAATTTAACTAAATAAAATTAAAGTACTTAGCTCTAAACTTAATAAAGACCCCTTGTGATAGATGTTGCCAATATACTTGTTGTGTATTAATGTGATCAAATGAATGCCTCTATGAAAGTGAATTTTCAGTCTATTGCTTTGGTGTACTTCCATGCTTATAAAATAAATATTTGCTCTTTCATATCTAAGCTCTACCCTCACCTAAACTATACATGTAGAAATGATCTTGATAAAAATTGATGGTTGGTATTTGCTCAATTTATTGCATGCAACATTTATCTAAAATGGGGTGATGTCAATAAACACTACAAAGGAGCTTGTTAGGCTATGATTGTTCTCATTTAGTCAAACCTCAATTACCAATATAATAGAAGATAACATGTAAAAATCTAGGATTTTTCTCATTTAGTCAAAACCTTAATTATTAATAATTGAAGATAACAAGCAAACACACGTCGATACTTGGGATGTTGATACTTTATGATGCTTTAGTGAATTCTCTATGATATTTTCCTTAATGCTCTAAAATGGATGAAAATGAATTAAGTTTTGTCTTCAAATATGACACTAACACATAAGTTAACAAATGTTACTATCAAGTCAATTCATAAAAACTTGTAAGGATTTTGAATTTGAATTTATAAATTTCAACATTTATCCATAATCACAATTTTTTCTTAAAAATAATAAATAAGTCAACCAAAAATCTAAACTAATCCTTAAAAATATAAATAAATAAAAACAAATAAAATTTAAAGTATTTGTCAACTTTTATAGTAAACATACCACTTATATATACTAACAAGTACATTAAAAACTAGTATAGATATTTTAAAGACATCTATCTAAAAAAAGTCAAGAAATATCAATTGAGAGTTATTTTGAAAATATCAATATTTACTATTAAATATTATTATTTTAACATGTAAATGGCTGTAAACTATAAAGTAAAAGATAAGAGTTTTTGTTAACAAAATCATGCCATTACACTTCACTCTTTAGTGTCATTGTAGGATGTATTAATAATACAATTAAAATAATTGAATGAAATGAAATGAAAGAAAATTATTATCTACGAAACCAAGGATCAAGAATCACATCCTTAATACATTTTCTAGTTCCTTTCGATGTTGGTTCTTTTACTATAAATCTTGATCAAGAAACTGGTCACTTTGTGAATTCTTGTCTTTCAATGTTGACTCTTCTACTATAAATCTTGATCAAGAAACCAGTCATTTTGTGAAATGTTGTCTTTTGATATTGACTCTTCTACTATAAATCTTGATCAAGAAACCAAACATTTTGTGAATTCTCACCTCCTCAATTTTTATTTTTTTTGTAAGACTGCAGGAATCGGTCGGGTATCCGTCCCTCTATAAACTGCAGTGCCCCCGGTAAACTTTTTTCATGTGACCGGTGGCGCTGGCACGACACGCCCTCCAGTACCACGGGTTTGGTGGGAGATTAGACCTCGTCTCAACCTTGTGACCTCTTGCCTCCTCAAATTATTCAAAACAAAAAGAAAAAGGTAGGTGGTGTGCATACACACTTGGATGGTAAACAAAGAACAAGTAGAAGCGTAAGGGCGAAGCAAGAAATAAAAATAAAATTTACAAAGATCCCTTTTTCAACAACGTTCAAAAGTGAGGGAACATATGATTTAGAGCGGCCCAATTGAAATTGAACCCATCACTGTGGTCCGTATACTTTGCTTTTTTGTGGACCAAAGCATGGCGAAGTCGGAACCTGCAATCATGACGATTGCGCGTAATCAGCGGAATCCCAAGTGCTTTCCAACCAGAGCACGAAAGGAACCCACTGAAAAAGAAAAAGACAAAGGAAATGAAATGAATTATAGTCATTTTCCCATGTAGAGAAGGAAGTGGACGAGGTAAGAATGGCGACGAACAGTAACGTTATCGGTGCGATTAACTTCGTAGCAATGGTGCTGTCCATACCAGTGATCGGCACAGGCATATGGTTATCAACAAAACAGGACAACGAGTGCGTTAAGTTGCTGCAATGGGTGGTGATAAGTGTTGGAGTGTTGATTTTGGTGGTGGGTCTGCTGGGGTGTATGGGCGGCTTTTGGCGAGTCCAATGGATGCTCGTCCTCTATCTCCTCTTGATGTTCGTCCTTATAGTGTTGCTCATGGCTCTGGTGATATTCGTGTTCCTTGTCACCAACAGGGGCTCCGGCCATGGTCACATAGTACCCAACAGAGTATACAGAGAGTATTCACTCGATGACTACTCTGGATGGTTACGCCACCGCGTCCATGCCTGGAACCGGATTCGAAACTGCCTTGCCTCTTCCACCGCCTGTTCTAGCTTGACCCAGCGCTATCCATTGGCTCAGGACTTTTTCGATGCCCGTCTCACGCCGATAGAGGTAATTTGTTTTCATCGACTTTCTGGTTAGATCTTAATATTTCGAGTTCTAAGTTTTGGTTTGTTTTGGTTTAAACAAGATGTTATAAGCTTTGATTTGTTTAAGTGGTTCGTTTAAAATCGTACTAGTTTATTCAATAGAACCCATCTATTAGTGAGTAAATGAATGAAGAAATTTCAATGACATCCACGAGACCAATCAGTTTAAGGGTCAATGGTTGCAACACATGATTTTCAAGTTCCTTCCGATGTTGTCTCTTTTATTATGAATCTTGATCAAGAAACCAGCTGTTTGTAAAGCATTGCCTCCTCAAATAACTCATTTAGACTGATTACCTTCAAATTGTTTGCACACTTTATAAGGAAGTGTCATTCAGTTTCGACCACTTTTTTATTGTAGAAAATGCAAGTTCTTTGTTTCCTTTTTTTGGGAACCCTAAGATGATGAAAACCTGTCTTCAATTGTACAACCAAACGTATAGATTTTAGTGTGATTTCATATGAACCACTTAAAGAAGTTAAAGTTTAGAGTGTGTTGTTCAAACTCGACAAACCCTAATAGTGAATGGTAGATGTAACTTAATTTTGGTTGTTGGCAGTGTAGATGTTGTAAGCCTCCAACACTATGTGTGTGAGTATGCGTTTATCCAATCTATTTTGTCCACATGATAGTATTGACTTTTTCCGACACAATTTTTTGTGTTTCTTCTTTAGTATTAGGACATTCTTGTAAATTAATGTCTCATTTGTTTGTTGGTAGACTGGATGTTATAAGCTTTAACTTGTTTAAGTGGTTCATTTGAAATCACACTTACTTTAGTAGTTCATCTGAAATCACACTAGCTTCTCCAATAGAAACCATCTATTAATCTGATTTCAAATAAAATCATCTAAACAATTTAAAGCTTAAAGTGTGTTATTTAAGTTTAACCAACCTTAATAGTGAATGCTAGATGTAACTATAATGGTTATTGGCAATCTAGATATTGTAATCCTTCGACGTTGTGTGGGTAAGTGTTTTTCCAATCTATTTTGTTCAAATAACAGACCTTAATTTTTCTAACACAATTTTTTTAATTTTTTCATTAGTGTTAGGACATTCTTATAAATTAATATCTCAGTGACTCATCTGAAAACATGCTTACTTTAATAACTCATATCAAATCACAATAGCTTCTCTGTTAGAACCACTTATAAATATAATTTTAGCTAACCGTAAAAACTTAAAATGTGTTGTTTAAACCCGACCAACCATGATAGTGAATGCTATAAGATGTAACTGTAATTTTGATTTTTTCTGCAGTCTGGATGCTGTAAGCCTCCGACCCTGTGTGGGTATACGTTTGTGAATCCAACGTACTGGATCAGTCCCATCAACACAGGGGAGGATATGGACTGCTTGACTTGGAACAACGACCAGTCGCAGCTCTGCTACAGTTGCAACTCCTGCAAGGCCGGGCTGCTGGCAAATCTCAAGAAAGAATGGAGAGTAGCCGATGTGATACTGCTCGTCACACTCATTGCTCTCATATGGGTTTACATAATCGGATGCTGCGCCTTCCGCAAAGGTCAGACAGAGGAACTCTTTAGCCGTTACAAGGCTGGCTATACATAGAAATGTTTCAGGCTTTCATACCCATTTGAAAAGGATCTGTGTAAGTTATGTTTCATACTCTTTTACCACTTACCGAACATCCTTATGTGCTTATTAGAATCGTTTCATACTCTTGAGATAAACTCTTTCATTTCTCTGTGCAATGATATTCTACAGTGATCCATATCATACCTCCAAGAGAGCTGGCTGTTTGCTACTGACACGATTGCAGGCAACCCATGTATATGATTCTGTAGTTTTGTTCACACTTGCAGTTTTGTGGATCTCAAAGCTTAGAAATGACATTGATTTCAAACTACAACCATTTTACAGCTTTTGTGACAATGATAGTTGATGTAAAGCTATACGTCCTAAATTTTGGTTTGATGCTGATAATTTTACATGTTTAGATTAAATTTGGAACCTGTCATTGGACTCTCTTTGCTATCCTCCACTGTCATGGTTATAGTTTTTTAAGTTTTTAGTTTTTATTTCCCAGAATGTGTTATAGGATTGTAAGAGAATAACGTGTCTTTTAGAATCCAATAAGTATAAATTAAATGGGACTTCGTAATTGTAATAAATATTTAAAAATTAAATGTGAGGATTTGAGTATTTAATTTTATAATAGATAATAGAAGAATGATATTGATGATGTATAGAAACAATTTGCTATCTCTAAAAATTTAATGGTTTTGGTATGATGATTATCTTATAATCTAAAGAGTGTAAATAATTTGTGTTTCAATCTCGAATGTCATAAATTCAATCTTGACTACCACATATTTGAACTTTGACAACTTATAAATTTGAACTAATAGAACACAAATTGTCAAATTCTACTCACCTTGATCTCTAATGTTTGATGTGCTTACAAGGACTGAAATATCTAAAGACACCTTTATGGAATTTGCCAAATCACTGTGGTTACATTCTCCTATATCAAACCCCTGGATAGATTGGGGTTACACCTTGGAACATACATTCAAAGACAATATTTACCAAAATGCAAATGGCCTATTGGATATAAGGTTCTTTGTCCCTTAGAAACTTGAAATGTGATCTAAAGATTTCACCTTACAGTTGCTTACTTCTCTTAATTTATGGCTATTCCTAGCTTACGAATTAATGGCATTTTCAATATCTTTAAATATCAAAAAATAATTTGTCACACAAATGTGTACCAATTCAACTCATAAAAACTAGTACAAAGGGGCATGAACTTTGGAATTTGAATCCTGGGTTCATTTTTGCTCATCACAATACTAACCCCACATAATGTGAAAATAAATTGTATGGATAAAATTTATTAATCTTGATATAGGGAGTGAATACATTAAAATAAGTGTGTATGAGAGTGAAATAATGAGGGATGAAGTGAAGAATGTCTCAAAAGAAGCAAGTATGGGAATAAACAAGGATGGATAGGCATCATATCATGAGTCAAACATAGCAAAAGAGTGTGTTACTTGTTGATATGTAATTGCATTAAGATTTTCCCTTTAAAATGAACCCAAAACCAAATGAGGAATGGCATGGGTATTACTAGTTTCACCCATTACATTTATCCCATTTTATGATGCATACAAATATAGCATGAGCACACATTGTAAAGTATATGAACATTATTAGTCAACATAAAAGTAAATATTCAAACACTCAAAAGGATACTACTAGATAAAGTAATATATTATTCTTGGATTCTTCTTGGTATGAATGCCATCAAAATATGCAAAATAAAGAAGATATGTAATGAGTAGATTTTTTCATGGCTAAAATAGGTGCAAATTACAAGGTGCTTCCATTGTCTACAAAAATAAAAAAGAAGAGAAAGGAAGAAGGGGTACAAAACTCTACTTGTGTGGAAAAGATAAAAAAACACTTCATATGGTGCAATAAATTTACAATATAGGTCCACACGATGCAAGCATGTGATTGATATTTGTGCAATGCAATCATGTCAGATGTGTCTGTGTGTCTATGTGCAATAAGGATCTGTCTAAGAATAATGGTTTTTTTCTAGTACAAATCACTATTTGAAATCCCAACCATGAAAAGTATTAGTGGCAGTATATGCCCGCTCCAATTGGTTACATGTACAAACTATGCAAAAAATTGGAGGAGATAGAAAAATAATACATGATGATAAATAAAACTAAGGTAATTCAATGAGATTTAAGCATGTAATTATAGGAAAATTATAAGGCAAACATTGTCTTATACGCTAGATAAGAATCGTGTAATCATATTGAATATTTAATCAAGTTAAAAGATAAGCATATTTAACCACAAATATGTAGGATATGATAATAGAAGCAAATGTAAATATGGTAACCCCCAAGTTCAATTAAATGGGAACATGAATCTCATTACAATATCAATGGTTTATATACAAGAAAATCATGACATGGGACTTAAACACATGTGATCATAAAAAATCATCATTGAAATCATAAGGCCTAGTAGCATAAGAATGAAAAAACAGCATAAATTAATAGCATGAAGCCATAAGGACATAAGCATGATAGGCATTTAATAAGTAAATATACCACATTGATAAATACATGCATAAAAGGAACAATGAATCATAATATAATGAAAGCATGAAAATAAAGCATGATAAGCATATCATAGGTGTAGTGCAAAAAAAGTATCCCTTTTTCACACTTAATTTGGGAATAATTAATATTAAAATAATGTTACTTTGATTTGGTGTTGTAATGTGTTCTACACATTCACATTAAGTTTGGGGCCCTTTTTAACTAAATAGACCTAATTTTTTCTTAATTTAGTGTTGTAAAGTGTATTTATTTACACCTTCACACTAAGTTTTGGGCCCTCTTGCATTTATGACCTTCACATCATCATTAATAGGTCCTTAGGACCCTTTATTATGCATCCTGAGGCTTATTTCAATCAAAATCTTGACATAGTTAATAAATACACTTAATATTCTAACCCCCCAACATTTCCTCAACCCGGAAAGCCATGGTGGGACCCATACACCACCTTGGGCGTATGAGTCCCATTTGGCCCCTTTTTAGGGTTTGAGAAGGAAATCAAGGTTTTGAATTCAAATTTTATGAATGTCGGCATTTGGGATCTAATAAACAATAAATTAGATGGAATACCTATATAAAAAAGGTTTCAAATCATTATTTCACCTAGCAATCAAGATTCAAGCATCCTAAGACTTCACAAGAGCATTATAGAGTATTCAAGAGCATTTCTAAGGCATTCAAGGGTAGATTTCTCCATCATTTGTTGCAACAATCAAGATCCATTATCATGTCAAAGGCTTGATGCATCATGCATGTGGTTTTGAGCTAATGTTGTGATGTATTATTCAAGATGAATTTAAGGATTCTATCATACAAACCAGAAAACTTAGCATTCACTCAAAATATGCTAAAATTAGTGTCAAAACCCTAATCTAGGACTTATATGCCCCTCTGGACGATTTAGTCCCAGTACAGGTTATTTTGCCTAATTTCTAGGAAGTCTATGTTGTGTTTTCTAGCATTTGAACTTCTCAAAAACCGTAATTGAGACTCACACACCCCTCTGGGTGATTTAGTCCCAAATCAAACCAAAAACTGCCTTTTACAACATTAAAAACATCATTTTGTGCTTTTGTTTGTTGTCATCAAATAACTATTTCAGTTTTTTGATCTTTTGTTTCGTTCATTTCATTAGATCTAGCTTAATTTGGTTAATTTCATGCATTGCCTAATTTAAAAATTGCATTTACACATTTCATTCTAGGTCATTGTGTTGCATTTTAAGTCTCTTTCCATTTTGGGTTTCTAGAGATTACTTTTCACAAATGTCAGTATCCGTCTTTTCCAAGTTTGCAAAGAAAAGGTTCATCAATAAGCATGTTAGTCATTCATTCAATACATTTCCTAGTTATGAGAGTCTCTTAGTGCAAGAAAGTGAAAATGTTGATGCTTTCCTTAAATCTACTCCCCCTCCTATCTCTCCTATTTGTGGGAATGATGTGATAGAAGAGGATACAAGTATAGATAACCATTGTTCTTCTCTCAATACCTCTCCTATTAGTGACGAAGGTATCTTGGTGAAAGAATCTGATGCAATCATTGAGAATCATGAATGTCTTGTTTGTCCTTCTCCTCGCCCCCCTTGGGAAGATATTATTGCACAAGAGAATGAGATCATAGACACATTTCTAAACATCACCTTACCTAGTCTCCATTCATCCCTTGCTTGTGAGAATTTTTTAGTGAAAGAGGATGAAATTGTAGGAAATCATGACAATCATATTATATGTGAGGAGGATATGTTGGTGTTAGATGATCAAATCTTTAAGATCTATGACAACCCTATCTATTTTTCTTCTCCTACCTATCCTATTTTGGAAGACATTATGGGACAAAAGAATGTAATCATAGATGACCATGATTATCATACTTGTTCTTCTCCTAGTATCCCTCCTAGTTGCGAAGAAGATATTTTGGTGTTAGAAGATCAAACCAATGAGAGTCATGAGAATCTTATGTGTCTCTCTTCCCCTAGGGAAAATATTATTGAACAAGAGAATAACTGTTGTCACCTAGAAATTGCACCCTTTGCAGAGTCGTAAAAACTGAGCTTTCTAGGGAAACATGGGATCATTTCAAGGCTGTGGGTCACCTAAAGTTGAAATGAACCTCCAGAGAAGGCCGGCTTCCTTCATGGTATCACCTAAACTGCTAAATATGTGTAGGGAAAGGGAGAGGGAGTGCATACAAATGAAACTAAACTATGGTGATACACCAAATTGATGAGATCAATGGAATACTTAGACTGCACTTGGAAATTGTCAATGATCATAAGGGTACACATCAAATTCTATGAGCCTCACATTAATATATATCACAAACAAGTTTGATGCACACACTTTTTCAATAAAGGAAAAGATTTTCACATAAAATAATCTATGTGTGATTATGTAAACATAGTTTGTGATTCATATAATGGTGCTTTTTACAAAGGAAGGCATGAAACACCTGATAAAGTTATAAAGGAATAAAATAATTCACAAGATAACTCGATCATTAACCTAAAATGCACAACACTTTGCAAAAACAGTGACAAAAATTTGAAGCATCAACAGTGGCCAAGGTAACTCTGTACTTTATATTCCAAAATCGAAGTGAGTTACAAAGCATACACTAGCTGAGAGAGGATTGCTAAAAATCACTAACTCTTTTGAATGCATTATCCGAACTCTCTTACAAAGAGGCAAAAATGCCTTATATACAAAAAGTGTGTCGGCCCCTTAGGGCTTACAAAATATCAGACTTCAGAAAAATCTCCCCTAGATCTTTCGAATGGAGTTAATGTTGTATTAAATGCGTGTCCCTACTATCCATGTCGGCAAGAGTTGCTCCCATGAATTGTCTTCTTCAGATCTTTCTGCAACCACCGCATTTACTTCTGCTCCTTGTGTCCATGTTTGAATCCCCTGGCAAGCTGCTTTGAATGCTCCTGAGCTCAGAACATATACACGTTGCTTTTCGCCTTGTTGATCTTCTTCTCCCCGGTCAGACTGCCACAGCTCGCCTTTAGCTCCCTTAGATTGGTTGATGGATGCCACATAGATTCTTCGGGCGGTCAAAATTTCTCTCTGTAGAATCGCATGTCGGTGAGACACTAATCGTGTCTCCCCGATGCGATTATACTTTCCTGCAATTATCAGCATAGCTTGAGACTTTCGATGAGAGTTCATAGCGAGCCCAAAATTCATGCCGATATCACCTCTTCCATTGCTAAGACCTCCCTTCATATCGATAAGAGATCACCCTGTCAGTGAGACCTTACCGCTTTGCTAGCCCTTGTCGTTGAGACTTCTGCCTTTTAGCAAGACGTTATATCGAAGCCCCCATATTACACCGAAAGCGTCATCCCTTCGGCGAGACTTCACTTGATCGCCGGGACCTCATGGTGACTTAAACCGATCTCCCTGAGCTCATTCATTTCGGCAAGACTTTCACTCCTCGACATGGCATCACATCGAATCCCCTGTACTCTTGGCGAGACACCATGCTTATCGGCCAGACCTCCTGCCAAAGGAAAAATTATCGCCAAACTGAAACCTTGGTGGGGCCTTCTTCTTTCAGGCAGACCTATGGCGATATCTCTTATGTGTCGCTCAGACTCTAGCACATCGGCTAAACTTTATGCCGAAGGCATAACCTTTTGCCTATCTTTTCATTTCGGGGAGACCCCTCTGTAGTCATGCCGATATGTATTCCTACGCTTGATATTCATCACTGTAACATCCTCTTGTCGGGGAGATGTCCTGTAGATACCCTACATCTCGCCGAAACCTTTATATGTTCACTTTTGGTCGTCATGACAATCTTGTTCTCTCCTTGATGAAGCAACATGTCGGTGTGACTATCACTGGTCGGTGAGACTTCAAGACCTCATACCGATAGAACCTTTTTGTGCTTTGTCGGCGAGACCAAATGCATTCACCAAGACATCTCCCCACCGCAAAGTTTCTCACCGAGATGCATATCTTATCGGTGGTCGGCAAGACTTAAGGGACTCGGCAAGACCACACACCGAAGAAGACAACTACTGCCGAAGTGTTTACCCGATGTGATTAGTTGGTGAGACCCAAAGAAGCTGCTGAGACTTCACCCCAAAGGAAAAATCTCCCGCCAATGGAAAACCCCCAGTCGCCGAGACGGCGATCGATGTCTTGTCGATAGGAACCTATAGGTGAATTTTGCTCGCTGTGACATTCCTGGGGTCTTTCCGATAGGCAACACAGAAGCACATTTAACCAAATGCATTATGGGTTGGGGAGACCTAGATAATCTCATGCCGATAGAATCCCTAATGTGAAGCATTCATACTTGATGAAACCTCTGCTAGTCAGCAAGACATCTGGAAGGTCTTGCTGACTTTCTCCTTAAAGGAAAATTATGTCAAACTTGACTGAGGCCGACCTTTCAACTGAACTCCCTTATTTTGCATCAGGGGTATGATTTAATCATGCACAACAATGCCTCCATTTGGCCTTCATGAACACTTGAAACACAGATGCCCTGCCTGATTGAGCTCATAGGTGAAAAATTGGGCAACATTTCTGGCGACCTTTGCTGGATGTTTTCCTGCTAAACATGGAAACCAGTAGCCAAACTTGTCCATTGGGCATGGAGTCATTAGAAAAACTCAGAAAAAATAAAATCAAAAACAGTTTGCACATCGCCGCAACTCGCTTGAGACTCTTAGAACACAACAGGTTACCAAACGACAAAATAGGAGAAACTGAAGAGAAGCTATTTACAGTGCTGAAATGACACTTAGGGAAAACATAAAACCTAACCTACTATGTACAATGGAAGAACCTGTCAAACCTCAAAACAAGGCTTGAGGTGTATCCCATTGACTAGGATAGGAAGTACTTCACCTTCAGTTGTGGCCAGTTGATAAGCATTGTGTTCTTTGCAGTGTTTAACAATAAATGGACCCCTCCACATGTTGTCAAACTTGGTGTGATGGCCTGGCCTGCTTTTTAGAACATCCCATTTGAGAACAATATCTCCCTCTTTAAAATATTTGGTTGTAGCCTTCTTGTCAAATGTTCTCTTTGTTTGGAGTTAATGATACTCCAAAGCTTTCATTGCTTTGTCTCTTGATTCTTCAAGCTCCATGAGCTCTGCATATCTCACGGACATTGGGTCCTATTCCTCAAACATCTCTAACTGGTGAACAATGTCTAGAGCTGGAAGCTCCACAGATAGAGGTAATCTAGCTTCTTTGCCATAAACTAACATGTATGGTGAATTACCAATAGACCTCTTAGGATTCACTCTATCTGCCCAAAGTGCATACTTTAAATTAATGTGCTAGGTCCTTTGATTATCCTTCATGGTTCTTTTAATAATCTTGATGAGATTCTTGTTCGTGCTTTTAGCTAAACCATTACCCTGAGGGTAATAATTTGAGGACGTATTCAAATGAATGCCATGTTTAACAGCCCAATCAGTTACTCTTAAACCATTGAATGCAAGAGCATTATCTGATATAATAGAGTCAAGAAATCCAAACCTGGTTACTATGTCATCATAGAAATTCAATACATAAGATTCATTTGCCTCTTTTAATGCAACCGCCTCTGTCCACCATGTAAAATAGTTAGTGGTAAGTACCCACCTATGACCAGCACTGGATGGTGGATGTATTGGCCCAATGAAATCAATGCCCCATCTCATGAAGGGTTGTTGTACCTGAATTGGACGTAGAGGCATGGCAGGCAACTTTTCTTTTCTTGCAAAAATAGAACACTTCACACATTTCTTTGACCATGCATAAACATCTTTAAATAAGTTGGGCCAGTAGTAACCAGCTCTCATTATTTTCCATGCAGTAGTTCTTGGAGCAAAGTGACCTCCTGCAGCTCCATCATGAAACTCATAAAGTACCTTTTCAATCTGATAATTGTAAATACATCTTAACATAACACCATTTAGATCATTTTTAAAGAGAACACCATTTACTAGCACATATGGTATGGACTGTAGTCTAAAGTATCTTCGTTTAGCTCTATCCAAACCTAGTGGACACTCACCAGTTCATAAAAAATGGGTCATGTCTTGAACCCAATATGTTGTTATCATAGGCACATCATCTTGAGCATCCTGAGAGTCATTTGTATTAGCAAAAATAACATCCTTTTCCAATTCATTTCCATTGATTGACCCTATAGCAAGTTGCTCATAGAGACCTTTACCTCTAATTAGTTTGGTAATCTTGATATCCACATCATATTCCATAACCTTAGTGACCCACCCTGCTCTTTTATCATTCAAATCTTTGTTCAACAGGAATTATTTCACACTTGGGTGTGCAATCAAAACATGAATTTTGTTGTTTGAAACCAGAGGTTTAAAATTCTTTAGGCTTTTGATCACAACAAGAACATGCTTCTCAACAAATGTATATTTTTGTTCATAATCAGCAAGTCCCTGACTAAAGAATGCTATTGGCTGCTCTAATTCATCACTATTTTTCTGAACCAACATAGCAGAAAGTGAACTTGAGCTGCTAAAAGCATATAAAAAGAAGTCCTTGGAGAAATCAGGATTTACCAGTGTCAGAGCTGATGCTAGAGCTTCCTTGATCTCTTCAAAACTACGCTTTGCCTCTATAGTCCAACTAAAAACTACATTCTTTTTAAGCATGGCGGTCAAGGGCTATAGTAAATTCGCAACATTAGGAATGAATCTTCTCAGAAAGTTGATTCTTCCTAAAAAGTTCTACAATCATTTCTTGTGATTAGGTAGTGGCAGTTCAAGTATAGCTTTGACTCTTTCAGGATCAATGGTAACTCCATATTTTGATACTATATGGCCTAACAGTTTACCTTCATGAACTGCAAAAATACTCTTTTTCAGATTGAGAGATATTTCATATTCCCTACATTTTTCAAAAACCTGCTTGAGATGCGACAAATGTTCCTCTATATTTTTTGAATATACAGTTATGTCATCTAAATAAACTAGCAGAAATTTATGAATTAAACTCTGAAATTCCATATCCATGGCACGCTGAAAGGTGGCACCAGCATTGGATAAACCAAAAGGAATTCTTTTGTAAGCCATAGTGCCCCATTTTGTTGTAAATGATGTTTTATATTGATCCTCCTCTTTGACCAGAATCTGGTTGTAACCAGAATATCCATCAAGATGAGAAAATCTTTCTGTTCCAGCAACAACTTGAAGAATTTGTTCCATAGATGGCAAGGGATAATGATCTTTCAGAGATGATCTGTTAAGGTCTCTAAAGTCTACACATAATCTTATCTCACCGCTCTTTTTTCTATCCGGAACAAGGTTAGAAACCCAAGATGTGTGCTTAATTGGAAACACAATGCCCCCCTCTACCAACTTGGTTAGCTCTTTGATCATCAAGGGTTCAAGCTTGGGGTTCAATGGTCTCTGTTTTTGTCTAACAGGCTTGACACTAGGTTCTAACTCAATTATATGTTGTGCAATATGAGGATCAAACCCTCTTAGATCGAAGTATTGCCAAGAAAAAACATCATGATATTCTTGGCATAAAACAATGAAAGCTCTTTTATCCTCAGCTGAACAAATTTTGCCTAATTTGAGAAGCTTACCCTTAAAGATTTCAACCTCTTCATAATGGTCTTCCTTGACTTGAATGCTGGCTTTGTTCTTCTTAAGTTGATCATTAGAATTGAATATGGATTCCAAGGTAACCAGCCCTTTGGGAAGTTTATTGGTCTTCAGCTGTATCACTTTATCATCATACTGCTGCTTAAGTTTTTCTTCATTTACCATGGAGAACTGATCTTCTTCGAGCAAAAAAGAAAGAATTTGTTCATCACTATCAAAAACCTGCCAGTGAATGTTGTTATCGGGAATTGATGGCCTGACCACAACTTTCACATACTGTTGTACTTTCTCTTTTCTAATGTCAACTGGAATATCAAACTGTGCTCCAATGGCTGCAAGCCTATCAGCATGTTTGTTTTGGTTCCTCGGAATAGATACTAAGTTAAAGGCATCAAATTCCTCAATCATATTCCACACTCTATTTCTATAAGACTTTAGTGTGTCATTTTTAGCAATATTCAGGCCTCTTATTTGATTGACGATTAACTCACTGTCTCCATAAACTCTCAAATAGTCAATTCCTCTTTTCCTTGCCCGCTCAAGACCTTGGATGAGTCCTTCATACTCAGCAGTGTTGTTAGAACATGCAAAAGCAAAATGAAAGGCTGAAAAGTACTTATCACCCTGTGGAGAAATCAACATTGCACCTCCACGTGCTCCATTCTTGCTTCTGGAACCATCAAAAAATATTTTTCAAAGTCCACTTTGTTGTTGCAGCAACTGATCTGAATCCTTTTCCAGGTTTGGGATCTCTGCATCAGGTTCAATCATCACATAATTACCCATAGTAGCATCTCGAATTAGATCTTCAGGACTCTCCAACACATTTTCAACTGCCCATTCATGTAGAAGCACATCAGGAACAACTTCTGTTTGAAGTTGCTGAGCAACAGCCAGCTCACTGTTAGTGAAAATGATACAATTTATGTTTGCAACAATAGGAGTAGCATTGATGGGACTTGGGCTATATGGCTCAATGTGATCTTTAGCCAACCTCTCGGATTTAATGGTGACCTTGGTTCCATATCTTGTTCTAAATAGCATATGTGACCAATCAGTCGACACATAACCCCCTATCTTGGCTGTAAAGTCTCTTGAGAGGCACAAGGAAAAGAAAGGTGGAAGGTCTATGACACATATGTCCTGAGGAACTAAAAAATTAGGGCAAGCGTGAAGAGTGAGACTCAAATTTTTAATGATGCCCAATGTATTAACTAAAGTACCATCCAATTGAATTACTCCTTTCTCTAAAGGTTGATACTTTAGTCCAAACTTGTCAGCAATTTGTTTTGGCATCACAGAGCTACTAGCTCCACTATCTACCGTATAGTTATGAACTAACTTATCACCTATGATTACAGACACGTAAAAAGGAGGTGGTTTGACTTCTTTTCCTACCTCTTTGATAGGTTGCTTATCATTTCCTTGGGTATCATTTGTTAACACCGTTCTAACTTGACCTATTGGAGACTCAGACTGATTAAACACTTTTAAATTTGACAAAGCAGAGTGTAACATGTCTTTTTGACCTAGGATAGCTAATGAATCCCACATAGACATCGTTACATTCGTCTTCTTCATACTATCAAGAATGTTAAAGGGCTCAACTGGGTTTACTTTATAATGTACCTTTATGCCAGTGTGATCAGCTTGTAGATGTGGCTGTTCCTTTTCTTGGAGTGGTTGATTTCTTTGCGAGTCATTAGTCACTTGTGATGTAGATGGTCCTACAACTGTTGCCTTTCCTTTATCAGTTGCTTGATCAAGCTCGAAAGCTCTTTTCTTTGCCCTGGTGTTAGCTGCGACTAAGGAATTATCTACATTTAATCCATAGAATTCCTCACCTTTCCAGTTAAGTAGAGTAGTGTCATTGGTAGGTTGATCTTGGCATTGTGGAGATGCATCATTGAATTCATTCTGCTGTGAACTTGAGGCATTTTGTACCATCAGTGCTTGATTAATGAATCCATTTGAGCAAGTGGCTTCATTGTGAGATTGGTTACAAGGGTAACACCACTCATAATCTGCTACTAAATTATTTTGAATAGGGACAAGACCCTTGACTGTATTAACATGTGCTAGAGCATAAGCCTGAAAAGGTCTTGTGTTCACATTCTGATATGCTTGTTGCTGACCTGAATTCTGTTGTTGATAAGGTCTGCTATATGATTGTTGCTTCTCCAAGTTCACAAGCTTATTACCAAAAGTCTGCAATAGACTTTTGATTTCCTGCAACTCATTTGAAGAACTTGAGACAGTAGCATTTTCTTGTGTTGTAGCAGCTATAACAGGTGGCAGAGGTGCAAAATGTGGTATTTGCAAAGGGATATGTGCATTAATCTCTGGAAATATGGGCATTGGCGGCCTAGGAGCAAGTTTACCAGCTTGTATTAGGTTATTTTCAGCTCTAATTGCTATCTCAAATGCGCCTGGTAGAGAAACACCCCCCATTGATTGTATCATAACAGCTATATCGTTGTTAAGATCCTTCAAGAAGTACAGAAATGCATATTCTGGGGGTGGTCTCACCGTCGCAGGGATTCTATCCCAGGTTCTTTGAAATCTAAAATTAAAATCATTCATTTTCTCCTAAGGAGCCCTTTTAAGTGTAGTCAATTGTTCCAACAAGGATAAATTGTCAGACCTGTCCTGAAATTGCCTGTGTAGCTTGTCACCCAACTCATCCTAGGTGGCAACTGAACCTATCGCAAGACTCCTGAACCATTATAACGCCCTTCCTTTGAATGATGCTACAAGTAATCTTACCACATCTTCTTGTATGATATGGTGGACACCACATAAGGAAGCAGCATCGCGTATGTGTTCAATCAGGGTAGTCTGATCCTCCCCACTAAAAATTGGAAAACTTTTCAGAGCTGCCATTGGGATGTCATTGTGTTGTAATAAATTTAATGGACTACCTCCGTTGAATGGCACAAAAGGCTAATTTCTAGGAGAAGCCATTGAAGGTGGGTTTACTTGTGCTCTAGGTGAGTTAGAGAATGGGACAACAATATGAGGTCTCAGAGATGGAGGAGTAGATTTGGATCTTCTAGAATAAAAAATTTTTGTATTAGGCCTTTCTGTTGCCATGCCTTGTCTTCTTGGTGGTGACAGCTGCAAATACTCGAAAGGAACTAAGCTGCTCCTTGTCTGAACTCTTCTCATAAACTGTATAAGATGCTGATTCTAAAGTTCTTCCTCTTTATGGAGTCACCAAGTATGCACAAATGACTTTTGTAAAGTCTTAAGCTTGCTGGTTGCATACCAAACCAACAATATCATGTGGAAATAGTCCCACCGAGCGTGCCAAAAATTGTTGTCACCTAGAAATTTCACCCTTTGCAGAGTCGTAAAAACTAAGCTTTCTAGGGAAACATGGGATCATTTCAAGGTTGTGGGTCACCTAAAGTTGAAATGAACCTCCGAGGAAGGCCGGCTTCCTTCGTGGTATCACCTAAACTACTAAATCTATGCAGGGAAAGGGAGAGGGAGTGCATACAAATGAAACTAAACTATGGTGATACACCGAATTGATGAGATCAATGGAATACTTAGACTGCACTTGGAAATTGTCAATGATCATAAGGGTACACATCAAATTCTATGAGCCTCACATTAATATATATCACAAACAAGTTTGATGCACACACTTTTTCAATAAAGGAAAAGATTTTCACATAAAATAATCTATGTGTGATTATGTAAACACAGTTTGTGATTCATATAATGGTGCTTTTTACAAAGGAAGGCATGAAACACCTGATAAAGTTATAAAGGAATAAAAGAATTCACAAGATAACTTGATCATTAACCTAAAATGCACAACACTTTGCAAGAACAGTGACGAAAATCTGAAGCATCAACAGTGGCCAAGGTAACTCTATACTTTATATTCCAAAATCGAAGTGAGTTACAAAGCATACACTAGCTGAGAGAGGATTGCTAAAAATCACTAACTCTTTTGAATGCATTATCCGAACTCTCTTACAAAGAGGAAAAAATGCCTTATATACAAAAAGTGTGTCGGCCCCTTAGGGCTTACAAAATATCAGACTTTAGAAAAATCTCCCCTAGATCTTTCGAATGGAGTTAATGTTGTATTAAACATGCGTCCATGTTGTCCATGTTGGCAAGAGTTGCTCCCATGAATTGTCTTCTTCAGATCTTTTTGCAACCACCACATTTACTTATGCTCCTCGTCTCCACCTTTGAATCCCCTGGTGAGCTTCTTTGAATGCTCTTGAGCTCATAACAGATACATGTTGCTTTTCGCTTTATTCATCTTCTTCTCCCTAGTCAAACTGCCACGGCTCGCCTTTAGCTCCCTCAGATTGGTTGACGGATGCCACATAGATTCTTCGGGCGGTCAAAAGTTCTCTCTGTAGAATCGCATGTCGGTGAGACACTAATCGTGTCTCCCCGATGCGATTATACTTTCCTGCAATTATCGGCATAGCTTGAGACTATCGATGAGAGTTCATAGCGAGCCCAAAATTCATGCCGATATTGCCTCTTCCATTGCTAAAACCTCCCTTCATATCGGTAAGAGATCACCCTATTGGTGAGACCTTACCGCTTTGCTAGCCCTTGTCACCGAGACTTCTTCCTTTCGGCAAGACGTTATACCGAAGCCCCCATATTACACCGAAAGCATCATCCCTTTGGCGAGACTTCACTTGATCGTCGGGACCTCATGGCAACTCAAACCGATCTCCCTGAGCTCATTCATTTCGGTGAGACTTTCGCTCCTCGGCATGACATCACATCGAATCCCCTGTACTCTTGGTGAGACACCATGCTTATCGGCTAGACCTCTTGCCGAAGGAAAAATTATCGCTGAACTGAAACCTTGGTGGGGCCTTCTTTCGGGCAGACCTATGGCGATATCTCTTCTGTGTCGCCGAGACTCTAGCACGTCGGCCAGACTTTATGCCGAAGGCATAACCTTTTTCCGATCTTTTCATTTCGAGGAGACCCCTCTGTAGTCATGCCGATATGTATTCCTATGTTTGATATTCATCGCTGTAACATCCTCTTGTCAGGGAGACGTCCTGTAGATACCCTACATCTCGCCGAAACCTTTATATGTTCACTTTTGGTCGTCGTGACAATCTCGTTCTCTCCCTGATGAAGCAACATATCGGTGTGACTATCACTGATCGATGAGACTTCAAGACCTCATACCGATAGAACCTTTTTGTGCTTTGTCGGCGAGATCAAATGCATTCACCAGGACATCTCCCCGCCGCAAAGTTTCTCACCGAGATGCATATCTTATCGGTGGTTGGCAAGACTCAAGGGACTTGGCAAGACCACACACCAAAGAAGACAACTCCTGCAAAAGTGTTTACCTGATGTGATTAGTTAGTGAGACCCAAAGAAGTCACCGAGACTTCACCCTGAAGGAAAAATCTCCCGCCGATGGAAAACCCCCAGTCGCTAGGATGACGATCGATGTCTTGCCAATAGGAACTTGTAGGTGAATTCCACTCACCGTGACATTCCTGGGGTCTTTCTGATAGGAAACACAGAAGCACATTTAACCAAATGCATTATGGGTTGTGGAGACCTAGATAATCTCATGCCGATAGAATCCCTAATGTGAAGCATTCAAACTTGATGAAACCCCTGCTAGTCGGCAAGACATCTGGAAGGTCTTGCCGACTTTCTCCTTAAAGGAAAATTATGTCAAACTTGACTGAGGCCGACCTTTCAACTGAAATCCCTTGTTTTGCATTAGGGGTATGATTTAATCATGCACAATAATTCCTCCATTTTTCCTTCATGAACACCTGAAACACAGATGCCCTACCTGATTGAGCCCATAGGTGAAAAATTGGGCAACAATAACATCATTGATAAACAAGAAAACCCAACCATTGATGAGTCCCCTACTTGTGATGAAGTCACTTTAAAAGAACCAACCTTTGAATTCCATGAACTCTAGTTTGTAGCTCTCCTAAAAACTCTCCTACTAGGGAAGATATCATGGTGCAAGAAAATGAGAACATTTACACATGTATTTCTTGAACACTAGTGATGTGGCTTCCTTAAATGAAGATGATGAAGTGACATTAGACTCTCCTTCACTAAGATAAGTCAACATTATTCAACCTCAACTCATCCTTTACCTACCTTCACACAAACCTCAAACTCAAAACAAACCCGTCCTCATCTTGGAACCACCTAATAATAATATTTCATAGCAACCGAGTTAGAATACCATTTCTCATACATATAACACTAGAAACAATTTTCAACCAAGCAAAAACACCTTCAACATCCCTCCCACTACTTAACCCTGTCTTGCCTGGTCCTCCTTGTTTTCCTTTACATGTAATGAAAAGGAGTATAATCTTGTTGAACAACTAAAGAATACTCCTGCTAAGATATCCTAATGGGATCTTATTCAAGCCACCCCTCATTATCATAACATGATTCAAAGTGATTTATAACAAGTTCCTATCCCTTCTAATGCACAATCAAATGACATAACATCAATGATTCAAGGAATGAATGCATACATTGTTTTCCACCAAAGTGAGCTACCTCCTTTGGAAGTGTAAAAAAAAATGAAGCTTTCATAATAATAGATATATATAATAGGACAGGGATAAAGAAAACCCTTGTTGACAATGGCTCTACCCTTAATTAATGTAGTGTAACCCTTTTGGATAGGTTTGGTGTGGATAAATCAAAAATTTAACCTGATTCTTTATCTATTCAAGGATTTTACAATGTAGGAAAATAATCGCTTGGTGTGATCACTTTGCCTATTACGGTTGGAAAGGCCACGTTACAAACTCCAATCCATGTTATGTCTCATGATCTATCATATAATCTTCTTTTAGGCAGACCATGGATTCATGAAGTGCATGCGGTGCCTTCTACCCTTCATCATAAAATGAAGTATGTATACAACTTGACAAAGTGTATACAATCGATGTCAATCTTGAACCAAACAATTGTTTGAACATTGAAAAAGGTAAGAAAAATCCTTTGAAAATATTGACACAAACTATACAAGAAGAACCAATGCAAGAAGAACAAAAAGATAGGTGTCCTAAACCCTTCAAAATGTTATCACTAGATGATTTGGGATTGTTGGATTTCACACCTACATTCATGGGAGAAGACAAGATCATAAAAAAAGAGTCTAAAAAGGAAAAAGAGAAAGTGGTAATGTCAACACAAAATTCAAAATACCCTTTGAAAGCATCCACCTCGGCCACTTTAGAACAAAAGACAACATACACAACAAACTTTGATGAACTTGACTATGAACAACCACTGAATCCAAAAGAAATGAAAAATCTTTATGGAAAAGGTTATGAACTTATGAAACAACTTGGGTATAGTGGAAAGGGATGTGGTGCTAGAGAACAAGGTATCCATGTCCCTATAGAGCCTAACACGCAAGAAACAACTAATGGTCTTGGTTATTGTCCCTCGAAAGAAACAAGCAAGCCTTCACCCAATATCAACACTCTTACAAAAGATTCTTCTAAGCCAACTTTAACATTAGTGCATCTTGAACTGATAGACACTAGTGGTCTTGATTATTATCCTCTGAAAGAAATGAAAGAAACAAAAAATTCTTCACTTAACATTAATGTTATCACACAAAGCACTCCTAGGACATGTCTTGGTAACGATTGGAGTTTGCTAGACTTTACACCTTTTAAAGAAGAGTACAAAATCTCATAATCTAAAGAGTCTTGTGCAAGTATGACATCTTGTACTAAGTAAGAGATATCTTTGTCACAAAATAAAAGAACATCCTCTACTACTAATCAAGAGGGTATCTTATCAAGACTCCTCTAAGATCATTTGATATCTCTCCCTCCAATAACATGAAAGAAATTTTGCTACAAGAGTTCATTTTTTCCATATCATAGAGTTCATTGTCATTCTACTAATGAATGTAAGGATTTGAATAATCGAATTTAACATCTTAAGGATTTTGGTGCTCTTCCTTATGTTGAGGCACCTAATTCCTCTAATTGATATTTATTTTCACTCTAGCATGTTTCTCATTAATCATCTCGGCTCATCCTTGTCTTGCACTAAGTGGGGTCAAGGGGTTAGGTAGCCTTGTCCTCGTATGGCACTTGTCATTGTCTCTTTTGGCTAGATTACCGCCTTCCATGTATATATATAAGAACAAGATTGGGATGTGGATGACATTCCTTAAGTTGGTTCACATGTGACGTACTAAGATAGCTTTAGTATTACATTTTAGGGGCAACCCCTTTATTTCATCATGTAGTTTCATTTGAGAACATATGACTTGGCATAGGGATTTCCGAGTAATCTTTCATGTCTTCTTCTAATTTAAAGCAGTTTCTCACAGTAATGGTGTTAAAAATCACTTTAAAGTGGGGGCATACATCAACACTCATGTTTCAATGTGCGATTTTATTTATACTTGTGATGCATCCTTTTCTTGGTGGTGTCATTGGGTTTGATTTCCTCAGAGAGTGTGATGTTTCTTTGACTTGTCCTCTCTTAGAGACATTAGGCACAATGTTCCCTAAGAAGAGACCTTACATGAACTAAGCAAAATCCCTTTAAACGTACCTTACACTATTTCTCATTTACAATAACTATTATATGGCCACCTTGCATAACACACTTTACTTTCCTGTGGAGCCATCTTGTTTGTTCATGAGTGTCAAGCATACGAATTTTTTCTTGCCTCATGAATCATGTTGTTCATGTTGTGTGGTACCTTGTCAAATCTATCAGGAGGTATAGCTTTGATATGGTTAGTATGATGGGAAGCCTAAACATGGGCATGGATTTCTCATTGTACGGTGAGAAGCTAGTACAGAGGCATGACTTTCTCACTGAGTCACCCTTTCAATACTCACCCAGCAAATAGCCTGAAGTTTCGTTTCCTAAAAGTGAGCATGCATTTTTGGACAAACAACTTAGATCTAATCCAAATCGTGTTGGACAAATGGTCGAGACTTGATCCACCTTCTTTTTATTTTGTTTTTTGTTTTTCTTTCTTTTAGTCATTGACATTGTATGTTTGTGTATCTTGATGTTGCATATCATACACCTTGTGTGTGTCCCTTTGTGCTTATGTTTCTTTGACATAGGATCTTGGATCCTGGGGGCTTGGCCACCTCCTCTAATCTTTTTTTATCCTAGACCATGCACATTGGTACACGTAGACTCCTCTTGAATGCCCACTTTAGTGTGAGTTTGAAGCAAGTTCCTCCTCTCACTAAAGTGGGGGCTAAATGTAGTGTAGGAAAAAGTATCCCTTTTTCACACTTAATTTAGGAATAATTAATATTAAAATGAACCTAATGTTGCCTTGATTTGGCGTTGTAATGTGTTTTACACATTCACATTAAGTTTGGGGCCCCTTTTAACCAAATAGACCTAATGTCGCCTTAATTTAGTGCTTTAAAGTGTATTTATTTACACCTTCACACTAAGTTTTGGGCCCTCTTGCATTTATGACCTTCACATCATCATTAATAGGCCCTTAGGACCCTTTATTATGCATCCAAAGGCTTATTTCAACCGAAATCCTAACATAGTCAATAAATACACTTAATATTCTAACCCCCTGACATTTCCTCAACCCAGAAAGCCATGGTGGGACCCATACGCCACCTTGGGCATATGAGTCCTCCCCAAATGGGACCTATATGCCACCTTGGGCATATGAGTCCCATTTGGCCCCTTTTTAGGGTTTTGAGCAAGAAATCAAGGTTTTGAATTCAAATTTTATGAATGTTGGTATTTGGGATCTAATAAATGGTAAATTAGATGGAATGCCTATATAAACAAGGTTTCAAATCATTATTTCACCTAGCAATCAAGAGTCAAGCATCCTAAGACTTCACAAGAGCATTATAGAGTATTCAAGAGCATTTCTAAGGCATTCAAGGGAAAACTTCTTTATCATTTGTTGCAGCAATCAAGATCCATTATCATGTCAAAGGCTTGATGCATCATGCATGTGGTTTTGATTTAATATTGTGTTGTATTGTTCAAGATCAATTCAAGAATTCAAAGGCATTCTCTTTCATCAAGAATCATGATCAATATCTACATCCATTGAGGCCACTTTATGCTTGTTTGTAGATCTACAAGGTTCCAAACAAGGTTCTATTGTTTCACTTTATGTTTCATGTTCATTTCATTCATATTTCATTTCTCATTAAGGTTTGATTACCAAAATGGGGTTTGACCAAGGAAAACCCCTATCCACTAACAAATCAACATTTTTCTATCTCTCTACATGTGTGATTGCAGATCTAGGTGTTTTGGAGCTTGAAGATCCTTTGAAGACTAAATTGCAGGATTGAAGAAAGTTTTCATAGTTGTCAAGAAGTTGCCATCTTCACGAAAAGTCACCTATAGGCTAGAATTCAAGCTTTCAAACTCAAAGATCTAGAAGGATAGAAGCTACAATAGACCACTAGAGGATACAGGTTTCAACCAAACCCTTATACTGGGACTCAATTGCTACCTTAGGGATACGAGTCCTAGTACAACAATTTTTCTAGTTTTTAGAAGATTCAGATCAGTCACTGAGAGATTCCAGTTCCTTCCCAGAAACCTTAGACTGGGACTAAATCACCCAGTCTAGCGTATGAGTCCCAGTGAGCTTCAAACATTAGAATTTCAGGCTTTCAAAGCTTATTTTGACCACATATTTCTTCCAGATACCTTTTTGTATCTTGATGTTTAGTTATCTAAATTCAAGTGTCATTTTCTAGGTCATTTAGTTAGATTTGCATAGTACTTTCATCTCTTTCTTTCTAAGAACTTGCTTAGTGGTGAACCCCTTTATTAATCACACCCAAGGAAACCTCTCCATGTCTCTCTCATTTCCTCTCTCTCCCTTTATCCTTCCCATTCTACCTCACTAGACCTCTGCTTCCCCCTATCTCTTTATACTTCTACTCTAAAAACACTTGAAAATAAGTAGACGAAACGAAGGTGAATAAGATAGATAATTTATTGACTGGAGAGATTTTTCCTACTCTTGAGAAGTTGAGGAAAACCTACATGTGTAGTATGTGTAATAGGAAAATGGCAACGCAGAATTGGAGCAATAGGTACTAGAATGTATGAAATAAAAAGGAATCTTCTCTAAAAACACTTGATAAGAAGCAAATTAAAGTGAATGAGATAGATAATGTATTGACTAAAGAGATTCTTTTTCTAAAAACACAATTTTTACTATAAGTAACATTTGTGGTAAATTTTGATATTGTCTTTCATTACATTCGTAATCTCTAAATAAGAAAAGGTTTTCATTACAATAATTACAGGTTGGAAAACATTGGGTGTTATGAAACTTGCAACCCACATAGCGTAATAAAAGATAGGGATTGGTAGGGTGTGAAGGATAGAAGGACCAATATACATAAATCAACTATTACACAAGGTTTCTTTGGTGGCTACAATCCTCTTGAAAAACCTTTTCTTGGCCTTTGTTTGGTGGATGTAATCCTCCTCTCCAAATATACAGAAATCACTTTGGTTTCCTTCTTTCCATATGTTTTTAGAGCAGATTCCTTTTTCATTTCATACATTCTAGTGTTAAAGTAAAAGGTTTATTACTTAATTATTTTAATTAAGTTACCTTTTATATTTCTCTTAAGATTAACTTAGTTTGCATTTTGTAGGCATTTAATAATTATTCTAATTATTAAATGCTCCCTTTTAAGTTACTCTTTAAGGTTTCTTGATCTCCTTCATAAGAATTGATCTCATTATATTTTGATTTATTCTCTCTGATTAATGCATCTTTAGCTTTCAGAGCACCCTTTGCTTTTTTGTCTCCATCTCTTCCTTTTTGTGACAGGTTATTTGCATGCAGGTGATCTTTGGGTTCTGTGAAGTTGGCTTTCTCAACTTCTACATGGTATTAGAGCTTCAGACCTACTGCTTCCTGTTCGTGTTTTTGAAGGATTTTTGGAGCTTCGAGGATTTAGGGTTTGCCTTTTTTATCCAGGGCATACCTCTTTCATTTGGTGTAGTTTGAGCCCAAACTGACCTCACAGGTTGTGCTCAGGAGGCCGTTTCCAATTTTTTTGACATAAAACTTGCCCAATTTCGGTGCAGTTGGCTTAGGAGGCAAAAAAAATTTGCCCCAGGGCCATATAAACCTAGGGCACGATTTTCTATGCAATTTTTTTAAAAAAAGTAAAAAATAAAAAAACCACGCATACAAACTGCACTCACAATTCAAAAGGGGGAACCACCGAGCGACCACCACTGCATTGCCTGGCAACCACCCCTAGCGGCAAGCTAAGGAGGAGCCACCCCACCGCCGCCCAGCTCAGCCCCTAAGGGCTTAAGAACTGGTCGCTAGGTCCTGTGGGTGACCAACACCCCAAATCAGCCCCGCTGACCGCCTTTAGCCCCAATGTTGGTCATGTGGGTGATCGGGGGCTTCGCCCCAGCACCCTAGCCACCAGCCCTTGGTCTTGCATGCGACCAAGGGCTCATTTGTTTTAGCCCCAAGTGCTTGTTGAAGGGTTTTTGGCCTTTTTTGAAGGTGTTTCACGAAATTGGGTATAAAATGGGCGTATGATCTCCGTTTTTTTAAAACGAAATATCGCCAGAAAGTTGATTCAAAGTCGGATCCAGTGGTCCAGGTCTTATTTTATGGTTTTTTCGCTTTGGTTCCTTTTTTTCTAGTCAAAGTCAGAACATTTTTTTTGCACTCTGAGGGGCATAACTTTTGCGTTCAGACTCCTTTTTTTGAAAATGAATAGGCGTTGGAAAGGTGTTTCAATGCTCTCTTCAGATCTGTAGTTTATTTCATCAAAAAATTTACCAGGTACACAGAGTATTTTCTAAAGCATATTTTTCTTTTTCTCGCTTTTCAACTTTCAAAATTGTACTGGGGTTTGGGTTCTTGTGTTGTGGGGGGTGTTTTTTTTCTTGATTTTTGTAATTTACATCAGAAAACCAGAAACGTCTTTCATAAAACAAATTTCAAAACTCATTCATTATGGTGGACTCTTCTTCTATTGAGCATCTTTCCCCACATAATTATCACACCTAGAAGGCACAAATGACCAGACTTCTCATGTCAAAAGGGTTATGGTCATGTTTGGATGAAGTTCAACCTTAGTTGACACAACCATTTGAGGTTTTTCAGCACAGGAACAAAATGGATGAGGCCATGGGTTTTCTATCCTTGCATGTTCTAGATAGTCTTTTATTCCATCTAGAGGGTTGTACAACTCCTCGGGCTATGTGGTTGAAGTTTGAAACTCTATTTGGCACCATTAATTAGTTTCGAGCACTTCAGATTGAGGCCAAATTGACTTCCTTAGTACCTGATTCATATCCTACCATTGAGAATTTTTTGATGAAGTTCAAATCACTGAGGTCATTGTTACAGGGTTGTGGTAAGAACAAAATAGATGATGAGTGCATTTACTTGATTCTCTCTAAGCTTCGAGGTCCCTTTCAGATTTTTTCCTCTACATTCTATTCTACAATAGATGCCTTGGGTGCACGCTTTACCATGCCTACTTTTGAGGTGTTTTGTGATCAGTTGACATGAGAGTAGGCCAAGATATCATAGTTGGATGCTCTCTTAGGATCTAAGAACCAAGCACTGGTAGCTCATACATCTAAGGGGAAGTAGAAGCAGAAATCGAAGCCGAATATAGATTTAGTTGGCAGTGAGAATTCCTCCAAGCCACCTCCTAAGTCTAGTTCAAAACCATAGTCCAATCCTAAATATGGAAAATCTTCTAAGTCTGGTGAGTCTTCCTCCAAGACTAAGAAGAAATCAAGTGATCCTTGCAGTTTCTGTGGCAAGGAAGGACATATAGTTTCCAAGTGTTGGAAATGATTAGAGGCTTTAGAGGAAGCCATGCAACTGCATCATATTACCTCGCCTTAGGCTCCTTCTCCACCCACAGGGAAAGGTCATGCTCTTTTTGCATGAGCCTTATCTTCAGGATCCACATGGATTATTGATTTTGGTGCTTCTCACCATATGACACTCACAAGAGATTGTCATTGCACTTGCCCATAGTGATACTTCACAGATTGTAGTTAGTGACTCAACACAACTTTCAGTTAAGGGTTCAAGTATTATTTCATTGGATGGTGGTTGTCTTCAGGATGTGCTTCTAGTTCCTAACATTTTGACAAACCTTCTTTTAGTTTATCAGATTTTCCATTCTGGCACTGGTAAGACAGTTGAGTTCTCACCACATGATGTGGTTATTCGAGACCTTCATGATCCTGATTTGGTTGTGGCTACTGGAAGTGTTGATTCTACATCTCACTTATACATATTTGATGGCTTTGAGAGTTCAAACAATTCAGGTTCCTCTCTTATAGCACATGCAGACTTAGTGAGTAGGCTTTGGCATAAGCGTTTTGGCCATGTCAATTATAGATATCTATAATAAATGAGTACTCAGGCACTAGTGATTTGTCTTCCTAATATTCCTGTACTGATGGTGTCTGTCGGGGTTGTGTCCTTGGAAAACATCATCGGGATTCTTTTCCTACGGGTAGAGCCACGCATGCTAAGGCACCCCTGGAGTTGGTACATAGCGATCTAATGTCCTTTTCGACTCCTTTTTTAGGGGCCCGATATGTGCTCACTTTTATTGATGACTTTTCCAAATGTACATGGGTGTACTTTCTTAAGTACAAGTCTAATGTCTTTGATTCATTTAGGATCTTTAAGACATTTGTGGAGAAGCAATCTGGAATTTCTATTAGGAGGATACACACAGATAATGGGGATGAGTATGTTAATCAGGATTTCAGGGATTTTTGCATTGAGCATGGTTTGTAGCATCAATTTATAGTACCTTACAACCCTCTGTAGAATGGTGTTGCTAAGAGAAAGAACATAACCTTACGAGAGATGGCCAATTGTATGATACAGTCTTGAGCTATGAGTTCTTCATTTTGGGTTGAGACAATAAATTGTGCCAATTGTATTTAGGATCAGATGCCTCATAAGGCATTATGACATATGACTCCTAAGGAGGCTTGGACCCATGTCAAGCCCGATGTTTCTAAATTTCAAGTTTTTGGTAGTGAGGCTTGGGCATTTATTACTGATGCTCAATGGAAAGCCATGGAGAGGAAAAACTAACCACTCATATTTGTTGGCTACTGTGAGGATGTTAAGGCATATAGGTTGTTTGATCCTGATTCCAGAGAGGTCTTGTTTCGGCAGGATGTCCAGTTTGATGAGCGTTATCCTTAGATGGATTCTCCATCACCAGCTTCTCCCTCACTGCCTATTCCTCCCTCTTCATCTCTTGAGGATTACTTATCTCTTGAGGATGATGCAGATGATGATCCACCATCTCCACCACCACAAGGTACTCAACATTTTCCCAAGTGGGCCCGTGTTACTATTGAGGCGGCTGGATCTTTGGCAAGTAATCCTTCGGATACTCATCGTAATTGTGCTCAAACATCTAGTTCTAGTCTTTTGAGTCATGCCATTTCAGATGATCCTCAAAAGTTTTCAGAGGCAACAGGTCACCTTGAGTGGGATAGGGCCATGGATGAGGAGTATTCTTCTTTGATGAAGAATGATACTCAGGATCTTTGTCCTCTTCCTAAGGGAAGAAAGTTGGTTTGGTGCAAGAGGGTTTACCATACCAAGTATGTTGCAGATGGTTCAATTGATAAGTATAAGGCACGTCTTGTTGTGAAGAGGTTTTCTCAGGTGGAGGGTATTGACTATTCTGAGACCTTTGCTCTTGTATCCAAGATGAACTTTATTCGCTTTGTACTCTCCCTTGTAGCTTCACAGGGATGGACAGTGTTTCAAATGGATGTGAAGAGTGCTTTGTTGCATGGAGATCTACATGAGGAGATCTATATGGAGCAACCTCAGGGTTTTGTGCAGGACTCTTCCTTGGTTTGCAGACTTTGGTGTTCATTATATGGTCTCAAACAAGCCCCTCGAGCTTGGTATGAGAAGATGGAATCTTTTTTGCTTTCCTCTCACTTCATATGTTGTCATTCCGATCACACAGTGTACATTCAACATCAAGATGGTGATCTTTTGATTCTTGTGCTATATGTTGATGATCTCATTATTACAAGTAGCTCATCCTCCATGATTCAAAGTGTTAAGAGGGCTTTGATGGAGCAATTTGAGATGACAGATCTCGGTCTTCTACACTTCTTTCTGGGTCTATAGGTTATTCAGTCTTCGGATGGGATTTCCATATTTCACTGCTCTTGATATGCTCCAGTGATTTGGCATGCTTGATTGCAAGCCTACTCACACCATTTTAGTTGGGTGTTGTCTTGTCTTCCACTTGCTCTACCCCTCTAGTAGATTCTACTTTATATAGGCAATTGGTTGGCAATTTGTTGTACCTAACACATTCACATCCTGATCTTTCCCTTGCGGTTGGACTTGTCTCTCGGTTCTCTCATGATCTACATGAGATCCATTGGCAAGCAGCCAAATGTATCTTGAGGTACATTCGAGGCACCACTCATTATGGCATTCACTACACTTCAAGTTCCCCTCACATTGTTGGCTTCACTGACTCAGATTGGGCTAGTGATGTCAATGATCGAAAGTATACTTCTGGTTTTTTTTTTGCCTTAGTTTTGGTCCTATCACATGGTCTTGCAAGAAGCAGTCTGCTACTGCATTATCATCTACAGAGGCTGAGTATTGAGCAGCAATGTTAGCTAGTCAGAAGATTCTATGGCTTTAGAAGTTGATGATAGAGTTTTGGTTTCCTCCTGATAGTCCCACTATTCTTTAGTGTGACAATCAAAGTACCATTCACATTTCCCACAACCCAGTGGAGCATCGGCGGACTAAGCACATTGAGATCCACATGCACTTCATCAGGCAGTTGATTCAGGATGGTTCTCTCATCTTGGAGTACATTCCTACAGAGGATTAGGTTGTAGACATCTTCACTAAACCTTTGGCATCGCCGCACTATCTTCAGTTGCACTCCATGCTTTGGGTGAAGGAAGTTTTCCTTGGGGGGTCTCTGTGAGGCCTTCCTTCAAATTTTTTTTTCAACATTTTTTCATCTCTTTTTGGAGAGGAGTTTTTCCCACTGGGTTTTCTCCTTTACTCCACTTTATAGAGATTTGGTTGTGATTGGGTACCTCATCAGGCCTAGTTGTCGGGACCCAAGTTTGCTTTCTAGCTTTTAGTTGCATTGCTTTCATTCATTTATTTTGTAGCTACTCTCCAAGTTCATCTTAAGGGGGGGTGTTAGAGTAAAAGGTTTATTACTTAATTATTTTAATTAAGTTACCTTTTATATTTCTCTTAAGATTAACTTAGTTTGCATTTTGTAGGCATTTAATAATTATTCTAATTATTAAATGCTCCCTTTTAGGTTACTCTTTAGGGTTTCTTGATCTCCTTCATAAGGATTGATCTCATTGTATTTTGATTTATTCTCTTTGATTAATGCATCTTTAGCTTTCAAAGCACCCTTTGCTTTTTTGTCTCCATCTCTTCCTTTCTGTGACAGGTTATTTGCATGTAGGTGATCTTCGGGTTCTGTGAAGTTGGATTTCTCAACTTCTACATCTAGTACATGTTTCCTCCAATTCTGCATTTCCATTTGCCTATTGCACATAGTGCACATGCTCCTTAACTTCTCAAGAGTGAGAATAATCTCTTAAGCCAATAAATCATCTATTATCATTCTTCTAAACTATTTCTCTACATCCCCCTCCATCATACCAACCCAAAAACATTATCCTTATCCCTCCTCCATCCTATAAATCCATTTTGGTTCCTATTTCCCACAATCCACCATCACATCTCCCCCTCCTACTAAGTCCATTTTGGGTCCTTCTATCCCTCCCATCCTACCACTTCATATCTCCCTCCTTCCCTCTTTCTCTCCCTCCCTCTATCCCTCCCACCCTACCACTTCTTATCTCCCTCCTTCCCCCTCTCTCTCCCTCACAACCTCTCTCCACCTACCCCTCCTTCCCTCCCTCCCTAACTCTCTCTATACCTCTCCCTCCCACCCTACCACTCCCTATCCCCCTCCCCTCCATCCCTCCCACCCTACCACACTTTATACCTATCCCTATCTCTCTCCTTCCCTCTTTCTCTCCCTCCCACCCTACCACTTCCTATCTCCCTCCTTCCCCCCCTCTCTCTCTCTCCCTCCCTCTCTCTCCCTCTCTCTCTCTCACTCACAACCCACTATGTTTTCCAACCTGTGATTATATTTACAATAGTTGGAAGTCTTGAAACTGTATCAAAATAATGGAAGACTAAAACTAACCACTTGGAAAAGGAAGTAAAAGCTAAGAAGAATATTTTATCATTAAAAGAAAAGGAGGTTAATTTTTAAGGTTCCTTTCATTACATTCATAATTTCTAATAAAGAAAAGGTTTTCATTACTATAATTGCATGTTGGAAAACACTAGGTGTTATGAAACTTGTAACCCACATACTATTGTAAAACCCTCTACATGTAACAACTCAATTGGTTAATTAGGGATCACCTGTTGGTGTAACAGTGAGATGGTTGCCCTATTTGCAGGGAAACCAAGGTTCAAATCCCTACTTGGACCTTAGCGGTGTATACCGGTTTGGTCCCAACTTGGTTCAGAAGTAAAATAAAGTGGTGATTGATCTTGGAGGACGTGCAGGTGATCTTGGCAGACGTGGTGACTGATCGTGCTGGAGGCGTGTGTTGCTCGTGGATCCGGTTTCCTATCGCTGTGTGCTACTCGTGGACTATGGCTGGACCCACATGGGTCGTGTGTGTTGCTCGTGGACTATTGTCAGACCCACATGGGTTTTTCATGCCTGGCTGGTACTATATCAAACCCTCATGAGTCTTTCACTCCTTCTGCTCGGTTAGTATTGGAGAGATAAAGTTGAGGACGACACAAACTAAGGAATGGCGTTGGATCCAGTAGGGAGGTCGGTAGGACTACTAGCAGGCATAGCATTGGGAGACCAGTGGAGGTGGTGGTTTAGCGGGGATGTGGCCCCCCAAATGTGGTCACACTGGTTCATAGCTCCAATCAAAAGTGTTTAGGGTGCTGCCCCTTAGTAGTGATTCAACAAACAAAAAAAACAACTCAATTGGTTAGTCACCCCTCAGGTCACTTTCACTTTCTTCATTTGATTAGAACAAAAAAATGCTCACATTATTTATAGTGTTGGAAAACACACTGTCCCCTATTAGTTATTTCCTAATGAAAATTATTTGTTTCGTATGCACCAAGAATGTAATGAAGTACACCTTCAAACTTTAGAACAACTCTTTGGTACAGTAAAAATGGCATTTCACTTTCTTCATATCATTGGAAAAAAAATGCTCACATGATTGTAGTCTTGGAAAACACACTATCCCCTATAAGTTATTTCCTTATGTAAATTTTTTGTTTCATACACACTAAGAATACATAATGAAGTCCACCTTCAAATTTTAGAGCAACTATTTGGTTATAATAAAAATGACATTTACTTTCTTCATCTAATTGGAACAAAAAAATGCTTACATTATTTACAATGTTGGAAAACACATTGTCCCTTGTCAATTATTTCCTTATGAAATTTTTTTGTTTCATATGAACCAAGAATGTAATGAAGTCTACCTTCAAATTTTAGAACAACTCTTTGGTACAATAAAAATGGAATTTCATTTTCTTCATATGATTGGAACAAAAAAATGCTCACATTATTTGCAGTGTTGGAAAAGACATTGTCCCTCATCAGTTATTTCCTTATGAATAGTTTTTGTTTCGTACGCACCAAGAATGTAATGAAGTTCACCTTCAAATTTTAGAACAACTCTTTGGTATAGTAAAAATGGCATTTCACTTTCTTCATCTAATTGGAACAAAAAAATGCTCACATTATTTGCAGTGTTGGAAAACACACTATCCCTTGTCAATTATTTCCTTATGAAATTTTTTTGTTTCGTATGCACCAAGAATGTAATGAATTCCACTTTCAAATTTTAGAACAACTCTTTGGTATAGTAAAAATGGCACTTCACTTTCTTCATATGATTGGAACAAAAAAATTCTCACATTATTTGCAATGTTGGAAAACACATTGTCCCCTATCAATTATTTCCTTATGAAAAGTTTTTGTTTCGTACACACCAAGAATGTAATGAAGCCCACCTTCAAATGTAGAACAACTCTTTGGTATAGTAAAAATGGAATTTCACTTTCTTCATCTAGTTAGAACAAAAAATGCTCACATTATTTGTAGTGTTGGAAAACATATTGTCCCCTGTCAGTTATTTCCTTATGAAAAGTTTACGTTTTGTACACACCAAGAATGTGATGAATTCCACCTTAAAATTTTAGAAAAACTCTTTGGTACAGTAAAAATGACATTTCACTTTCTTCATTTGATTGGAACAAAAAAAATGCTCACATTATTTGTAGTGTTGGAAAACACATTGTCCCCTATTAGTTATTTTCTTATGAAAAGTTATTTATTTTTTGAACATATGAAGAAATTGAAACATAATTTTTACTCTAAGACTTGTTATAAATTTTGAAGGTGGATTTCATTGCATTCCTATTGTGTAAATAACAAACGTTTTTCCATTACATTCTTATTATTTTGTAAAATTACAAGTTGGAAAACACCGTGTGTTATGAAACCTGCAACCCACATACTGTTGTAAAACCCTCTACAAGTAACAACCCATTTGGTTAGTCATCCCTTAGGTCAATTTGGTTATTTTTATGTATCCCCCACCTACAGCTCCTCCCTGAGCTCTCCACCCTTGAGCTTAGAGCAAACACAATCATATCAATCACAACCCACTATGTTTTTCCAACCTATAATTATTGTGTGCATTTATTTTTTCACCATATGAGGAAATTAAAACATAATTTTTACCTAAGTAAAAGTTGTGGTAAAATTTGAAGGTTCCTTCCATTACATTCGTACTCTTTAAATAGAAAAATGTTTTCATTACAATAATTGCAAGTTGGAAACACTGGGTGTTATGAAACTTGCAACCCACATACTATTGTAAAACCCTCTACATGTAAGAACCCAATTGGTTAGTCACACCTTAGGTCAATTTGATTAGTTTCATGTATCCCCCACCTGCAAATCCTCCTAGAGCTCTCCACCCTTGAGCTTAGAACAAGCATAATCGTATCACTCACAACCTAGTTCTATGTCTTCCAATCATATATCATATGGTTAACTAATTTCTATTTGTTAATTTTAGGTTTTCACATTATATCTTTATGAACCCAATGTTGCATTGATAAAATTAGATTTACATACTTCTTGGAGCATTAAAATTTGTAATAGTTCACCTTATTTTAACAATATATAATTCAACCCTATATTCTCCCTATAAATGAGTCACCCCTTTTTTACAGAAATCCTCACCATTTCATTGCTCCACCTTCTTTACTCACTACCCCTTGGTACCATTTCCTTTTTTGAAAATAATAACTTCTATTTCTTGCAAGTCCCTATCAAGTAACCAACCTTCTTTCATTTCATCCAAACATAACCAATGATCATATACACATCATGGTGATCTCCCTAAAAATGCCATACCCATTCTTTTAGAATCTCAATTGGTCATCCTACTTCCTCATGCAAATAAGAAAGGTCCTAAACATTGTCATTCAACACCTCTCTCTTTTGTATATCATTAAGTGCTAGTTAATTTTGCTAGTCAATGCAAAGCTCTAAAACATAAATACAACACCTAATTGATATAGGTTCCGGGTGAAGCCACAATAGTGGTTTACAATTGAAGTGAGGAAGAAAAACTCACAAAAATGAATGCATGGTAAAAAACTTGATTTTAGGGGTTCGTACGAACCTATTGGTTCGACCGAACCCATCAGGGGTTCACTAGAACCTATTGGTTCGACCGAACCCATCAGGGGTTCGCTAGAACCTAGGTTCGGGCGACCCCTTTTAATGTTTTCCTGCCAAAAAATCCAACAAAACCCCTTATAAAAGAGGGTTCGAATGAACCCTGGTTCTAGCGAACCCCCCTTATTCCTCATCCCCCCCTAAGACACAAAAAAAAACCCTGAATTTTGGCACTTTGGAGCTCGGGTTGAGGATGAAAATGGATGAATCTTCACAAACCCAACTGGAATCAGGTAGTCCTCAGAACGAGCTATCCAATGAATATAATTTTAATATGTTTTGGTTTTATTATGTATTTGTTTTTTTAGTTTTATTAAACATAGGTTTTTCATCGAAAATGAAGGTCTTTGTTCTGCACATGTGGAAAAATAGCAGATTATCAAAAAAAAAATTGAAAAATATGAGTGCACTAGATATTTAAGTCCTCGATCCAACAAAAAAAAAATGAATTTCGATATATATACAAAAAAAGTTATGCGTTATACGGTCGCGCTATGTCTGAATTGTAATTGGTTTGATTTCAAAACTTGATTAAAGAAAAAATATTCAATAAAAAATTGTCTAACCAAGTGGAAGCACTAGATATCAAAGTTACGAATCTAAATTCAAAAGAATTAGAATTTTATCCTTCATGGAAAAAAAATTATGCGTTGTACGGTGTGCGTCACTTTTTAAAAATGTTGTTTTTTGAAAAAAAATAGTTTTCGTGGGAGATGGAAAAAGAAGTGCAATCTGATTCCAAAAAATTTGAAAAAAATATTTTTAGAATCTACAGACAAAATGTGACAAGACTCTAGTTTGCATCATCTTCAAATTCTTCATGGTTTAGCCGCTATAGGTGCCCGAATGTGAAGATTTAGTTAAAAATAATAATTTCAGTGTCCAGTTTGACCAAAAATTGTAAACCACTATTGTGGGATCACCCTTCCATCACTTTCTTCTAATAATGTACCCCTCCCTTTTTCATATGATGATGACATTAGTTTGGTAGATGAACCCAGAAAAATTGTGGCACATCTTTTGTCAATAATATAAATGTTATTGCCTACCTGTTGCGTAGACTTTGTGTTAGTATACACATCTTATTAATACTTTACTTGATTTATAACCATCTAGGTATGTTTTGAGTGTATATTTGTTTATTTTGAGGGCGTAAAATTAAGAATTTTTGTTATCTTGTGAATCCAACATTTTAGAAATTCAATTTCTTCTTTGTAATACTTTGGATACTAGTGCATGACATTGAGACCATCTCTCTTTTTTGCACCCATGGTTTCATGTTTCTTTGGATGTTGATATAGGAGAATAAGATTACCTACACCATAATATTTCTATGCTCTAAGTCATATTTGTCCATTATCACCCATGTGTTTTTTTTCTTTATGTTATGAACTTTTCTTTTGGCATATCTTTGTTTACTTGTTACTTGTTATGTGACACTTATTTTCTCTTTTACTTGTTACTATTTATTAGTAGCATAATTTCAAGTGCATACTTTGTTTTTAGTAATAGCACTACAAACTATAATATGTTAGCAAGAGCACAACCAACCATATCAAAACTTTCAAAGAATTCTATTTTGTTAAAGAACAAAACAGTTGGTCACCATGTAGTAAGTTGCTTTGGGGAGAACATAAAGTAGAGAGGGAAAAATGTATTTGATTTATTCTTTAAGAGGATAAAATTTTGGACATGAAAAGTTTACCTATTGTTAACTTGAATTTTACATAGATTAAATGTAAAAAGATGCTACATAGAAGGGTTGTCATCCCCAAAGATTTTATACAATTCAAGATCATAGAAATGAGGAAGATATTCCTCTAATAGGAAAAAAAAACCTAAATGATAGTGATTCATTCTCTACAATGAAATATTTTATGCATTTACAACAATTTCAATGAGTTCAACATTTTTAGAGCTCTCATTTTCTTCCCAAATCTCAAGCAAGGCTTCCTTTATATTTTGAATGCTTTCAAGTGTGAAGTTTGCTTCCTTTATAAACAACAAATGTCACAAGACTATCCTTGCATTGTCATAACCTGCAAAACTTGAAAAATGAAAAATCCAAACAACAATTATAGTAGAAAAAAGGTAGAGCTTGTTAAATCTCTATAACTTAAAAAGACTCTTAAAAAGACAATGCAAAGAGGAATTTCACCGCCATTTTTTTCACTTCACCTACATATTCTAATCCAACATCTTTGCACACAATAGGAAAATATCTTCATTAGGGCAAAAAATAAGCAAAAACTTGAAAGTATAAGGCACAAATATTGTACCAAATGATTGAAGGCCAACATTCAACTATTTGGGCATCAATTGCTCCAATCATACAAATGAGAAAGTCCCTCCACTCCACAATTCTTTCATCTTTTGCAGTGAAGTTGGTACCATATATGACACACTTTGTATTATACTTTTTCCTCGTAACCGCATTCTACATGAAAACGAGCATAAATATGTAAACCTATCTATTATGATACTTAACAAAAAAATGAACAATCATTTCCAAAGAAAAAAAATAGACAAAAGAGTGTAATGATAAAACTTACATGTACCTAGAAACCCCATGCATATTACCACTTTGATTTGGGTGTATCTCTAACACCCCTAACAGCTTGTGTTTCTTTTTGGGTTTATCTCTAACACCCCTAACTGTCACTATCCCCATTACAAACCCCTTATGTGTGATCATATACATGGGTGACTCAAATCTAATTACAGAAAAATAAAACAATCCAAAGAAATAAGAGGGTTATCAAGATCAACAGGCGGCAAGGTCGAATCAAACTCTAACCCCGTTACACTAGCAATTTCAGCAGGCAATTCACATACATTTTTGGGATTTTCTACAACCTCTTCCTCCAATTTTTGTGGCTTAAAATGAGCTATATCCTTACCCCTGATCTGGCTAGTTCTTCTCGAAGAATTAGTCCTCTTCAAAGAACTCCCATTTTTCATGGCACTGCTTGTACAGCCCTTGGTGGCTCTAAATGTTATGTGACGTTGGGAACATACATCCAACAAAGCAGGGGGGCAATGTTTCTATGGTGGAAAAACTTGAAAGTGTCTATCTCCCACTTCAAATTGCTGCTCGCAACTTTCCCACCCCATTATAAATTCAAAACCTTCATAGCCACATCACCACTTCAAACGTTGATCTCCCATGCATTTCTCTCGAAAACACATGGACCTGAAAAATCAAACCAAAACAATTGTCGCTTTTTCATAAGATCATTATAACAAACATAAAATCACCACCATCCACTAGATTATATAACCCATTTTGTTCTTACAGAATATAATAGAATAGAAGAATAGAAGACTTTTAACGTCTACGAGACCAAAAGAAGGCCTATGGGACAGTGACCCCTCCTATTTTAGCATTGTGAAGTGCTGTTCTCCTGCCATTAAGTTTGATAATGAGTTCTCCCATTCTGCTCAGCCATTCCATGCTAAATAAATCTTGAAAATTCGCAGCTGTTAACCCACTTGTGTAGCTTCCTCTGATGTCACTGTAAGAGCTATGTACAATGATGAGTGGTTTTGGTTACTTGAATGGTAAGAGATCATTCCTCTCTCGTCCTTGTAAGCCTTCTACGGAAAGTGTAGGGAGAGAAACCAGGCGAATGTTGAGACCTTGAACAAGGTAGTTCTGCAAGAGGGAGTCGTTAGCGGGCGTGAAAAATGCCTCCCTAGAAACTCTTGTCAACCTTCATTTTACATGGCTATTCTCTAGCCTTCTCTAGGGCTGGGCTTAACCAGCATACACTAAGGTACTTTGACCACTTATGTGGCAGATGTGGGCCCCTTCCTCTTGCCAGCGCCCTTTTTCGTTCCCGTTCAAACAATAGTATCCGTTAATTTCAGTTTAAACTGTTCCCGCGCAGAAGTCAGTGGATGCATTGATAGCATAAAACAAGAAGTCAGAGCAACGAGGTATCAAACAGAAAAATGGTTGATGCAGCTGCGACATTGGGAGCTTCAGAACAGGGTATGGACAACCATCAAACCATAATGGAAGACAGATTATTGTCAACTATTACATCCTGGTAGACATGTATGCAAAATGTGGCAGCATAGACAAGGCACGTGAACTGTTTGAGCAGATGCATCAAAGAAATGTGGTCGCATGGATGCTATGATTGCAGGATATGCACAAAATTCATTGGGTGAAAAGGATTAATAAACTTTCGATCAAACCTGATTCACAACTGTAAAGCCAGACTGCACAACCTTTGCCAGTATCCTCCCAGCCCGGGCCAAAATGGGAGATTTGGAACAGGGTATGGACATCCAGAGGAATTTTCTGGAATGTTGTAGCTGCAACCGCCCTGGTAGAAGTGTAATAAGCATATACAACACTCGCGAACTGTTTGGCAGAATGCCTCCAAGAATTTTTTGACAAAATGTTAGGATTGCAGGATATGCGAAATGTGGAAGCATAGACAAAGCATGTAAAATGAGAGAAGAAAGAATCTAAAACTAGTTCCAAAGAAAGTCTGTGACATTTTCTTTTGTATCATTCAAACATTAAGGGCCTAGGGAATGTACAAAGCTTAGCAAACCATTAGATAATGTTCTTCAAACCATCCTAATAATTTTGTTACCCTTAATTTCATTAATCTATTGGATTCCCTTAATTCTATTAATCTTTTGGATTCCTCCAACGGATTATCTAAGAGTTATAATGAACAATCATTCTACATTTTTCATAGGATTAATATTGGACACCATACATATATTTGTGTGATATTCAAGCATAATTTTGTAGATCAGATTATTGATAATAATGTGATTCATGTTGATGGGAAAATTGTTTGGTTGCTCCACTAACATAAAATTGGAAAATTTATGCTAATATTTTTCCATTGCATACACAATCTAGCAATATTGAACACTAATAGATATTCAAGCATCTTACTAATTGTATGATGTATACACATATGAACAAAGATCTTATGGATACAAAGCATGTTTGTTCCTCTTCCGACACTTCTACAAAAATCTACATCCCTATTCCTCAATTTCACCTCCATACGTACCTTCAATTATTTCATTTTATAAGGAGATCCCAAACCACAATTATTATGGTCCACTTCATGGTCATGGTTTTCTTCATGCTCAACAATGTGAAGGTATTCACATTAATCTAGTCATTTAGTATAACGTATGCATAGAAGAATTTGATATAATTGAGACTTTAGAATCAAACAATTATACACATTTATGTGTTTCTCTAAACATAACTAATGACATTCTTGTGGACACTTTGGGGAGTATTGTCTTTCCCTTCACGTGGGCTTAAGGAGGTGCATGAATTTCTACATATCATTCCTTCATTGGCTAGATTTTGTATTTTAATTGGGAAAGATTAGTTACAATAGTTAAATGTGATACCCTCTATGATACATTAATGCCTAGAAAATATGTTCATCAAGAGAAAATTGCGAAAGCAACGAGGGATACATATGTACCTATTTTCAAGTCAACTACTTCAAAATTGAAAATTATGTTGTCACTCTCAAGGACATTTGTTATGATTGCAAAGGCAAGAACATCACATAGAAACTCCTTACGAAACCAAATATAGAATTCATTAATAATAACAAACTCATGTGCAATAAAATAATCAAGAAATTTTAAAATGGAAAATAAGGAGAAAATTAAACCCTCACCATTGCCTCCTAATATGCCTTTAGAACAAAAACCATCTTATAACTCTTTTCCTCCATTAATAAATAAATAATAGCATAATTTTATTCCTTCATATGTACCTAAGCAAGGATGATTTCCTCCTTATGCTCCAAAGAAGAATAAGAGAAAAATTTAACAATTCCATTGTGGCTTCTTTTAAAAGTGCTACTTCCATATGGAATCCAAAGAAGAAATAGAACATTAAAAAAGAACAAGTGAATTTGACCCCACAAGTACAATAACAATATTACAAAGGGTCTTTCTCCTATTCTACATACATCAAGCACATCGAATGACATCATATCATGCTGAAATTTAAAACATTAGAGATGGTTGCAAACCACATAAATAAGATGATAATAATGCATTAGATGATAATCCATCTAATATTATTGGTTGAGATTTGGAGCTTTTGTAGTATACATACATGTCTATATACTTTACAATATTTTAATGGTGTCCCCTATTTGGGGGGTATATCTTTTGGCATTAAATTCCATTACCATACTATATTTTAATAAAAACTTCAATTATGATGATTACATTAACATTTTTACGTGTTACTAACATAATCATTCTTGTGATGATTTGCAATATTTTAAAGATATTCCAAATGATCAATTACATTTTATAGTCGAGGCATTTCACACTTGAAAAATATCTTGGACACTCTCAAGGATATTTGTTATGGTTGTAAGAGTAAGTAACAATAAATAGTTGTTTCTTATGAACACAAATAATTTATTAATTATACCAAAGGAATCTATGACAAAGAACCAATAAAAATTTAATAAAAAAGGAAAAATAAGGAGCAAATGAAGCCCTCTTTATTGCCTCCTAATGCTCTTAAGCATAAAAACCAAATTATAACCATTTTTCTCTACCAATAAAGAAAGAGAAAGATAATTTCATTACTCCACATATAAAAAAAGGAATATTTCATGTTCATTCCCCAAAGAAGAATAAGGAATCAACTTTCAACAATCCCAATACCACCTTATTGGAAGACACTAGTTCCACATGGGTTCCAAAGTAAAATCAAAATATTTGAAAAGAATAAGTAGAGCCCACTCCATGAGTAAAATATCAAGTATATCTACTATTCTACATATGTCAAGCATAGTTAATGACATATTATATCACTATCAAATAGAAAATATTGAAAGTGTTTGAAAACCATTGAGATGAGAGTAGTCTATTAGATGTTGATCCACTTAATGTTATCATTTGAGATTTGGATCTTTTACAATCCCTTTTTTGGTAATTCAAGTTAGGGATGAGGGCCCTCTCTCATTCTATAATAGTATAATATAATTTACACATAAATATTGTATTAATGGTAGACATGATTGAGATATTACATATTTTCTATATCCAAAATGGATGTAGGACAAGATAGTGATAAAACCCAAGATACAAATATTTTTTAAAAATGATAAAAATGATTAAGAAAAAAAGCCACACAAATAGACTAGAATCATTAGAAAATAGAAATAGTAAAAACTATGGTTGAGAGAAATACAAAAAGGAGCTTATATGTTCCACAAGGGATTATCTATATACAAAATTTTATTAGATATTATCATTATTGATAAACATAGAGCTGTTTGTTTCATCCTTCTATTTCACACAAACTATCATTCATTGCATAAACTTAATGACCTAAACCACCTTTTCCATGTCATATATATTTTATTGATTGAGCATCTCTTCTTAAGTTCATAGAGTGCCAAAACATCCAATGATGGGTTGTAAAAACTCACCCCTTTGATAACCTTAAAAAATTATAATTTATTTATCCAACACCACAATCTAGTCTCAATGTCATGAATAATGCCAATCAAAGCAAACCCATGGCATTTAAATCCTTTGAGAGGAATAGTACTCAATTATAAGAGGAATGTTGTCAACAATTGCTTCCATGCCTATCATGCTCTTATTCCAAATATGATATGGTCTCATGTCCCTGATAATTTCCTTGTCACTAATGAGGGTATATATTACACACAAACATGAAAGAAATGTCAAGTTGATATTTTGTCAAATAAATCCTTTGGTGAGAACCATACCAAGCACTTCTAAAATGGCAACTAGGATATCACCATATTGGAAGAAATTTTTTTTTCTCAATATAGTTTTGTTGATCTCCACATGGATGACCATATACTATAATTCACCACCAAAGTGAATGAGAAACTGAATTGTGATTTTTTTACTACCACAAAGAGCCTAGAGAGGAGAGGGATTGTGTGAAATAAATGATTATCATAGAGCTAAGGAGAGCAAATGGAAAAAAATAATGTAAGGTCAAAACCCTTTTGAACTAAACCAAATGTGTGGGAAATATCACTCCAACATAGGAATTGATTGGTACATGAGGCCAAGGAATGCACTTAGAAGGTGGAACGATTGTAGCACATAAAGATTAAATGTGTTATTGGTATTATATGTTTATAAGGATATATCTTGTTATTGATAAAAATTTTAACAATAAGGAAAATACCAAGATTAGATATGATATAAATTAATGACAATAATTTGAGTAAAGTGGATCAAAGTTTGTAGCAATGCTAGAAAAAAATCATTAGATTCTCTAGATTTCTTAGTTTGTGAGTAACTAATGAAAATAATTTGTCTAATTATGATTAAATTATCCTCACATGTGTAATAACCCCAACAAAAAAATTGGAAATAAATTTTAGATTTGTGAATTTGAAAAAAAATATTACAATCTTAGATTATCCAAGATTTTTCATTAAAAATGATAACCTAGAATAGTAGATAAATCCAATAAATTAAAGATAAAGTATTAAAAAAAATTCTTATACTCAATGGGTTTGGAATAAATCAAAATAAGTTATATCCTAGATAACATAAACAACATCATCCCATTATTGCGGAAAAGTTGGTCATGCCTCCTTTACATGCCTAAGGAGAAAGAAGCCACACTTTGTTTGGAAGAAAAAAGAGAAGATGTCTGAGGTTACGAAGGATCACGCCACGGTCTTTCAAAAGCCTGAGAAGATGTCTTTTGTCACAGAAGACCACCCCTCGCTACTCCAAAAACATCGGGTTGAAGATTCAAATAATCCCTCAGTTGATACTCCTGGTTTGTTTGGTACCATGAATGGTTTTGTTTCTTATCCTTGCAATAAAAAGATGAAAAGGTATGTGGAGAAGAACCCTTGTATAATGGTTCAGCAAAAATATTTGGAACAATTTTTTAAACCACCTTGAGTTGGGTGGGTTGTTTTTCTGCTCCATTTCGATGGAGTTGCAGTGGTTCCATTTGTTTGTTGTTTTCTGTTGTTTCGCTGTTGTTTTTTGGTTTTGTTGTTTTGTTGAGCTAAATGTTCTATCTTTTGATTTGTAAAAGGGTTCAGGGCCCTTTCAAAAAACCTGCTTATCCAATCAAAAACATAAACAATATCAACTATAGAAACAATAAACTAAAATTGATATGCTTAAACCCACTTGACAAACAACTTTAGAAAACACAAACATGAACATTTGGAATATTGCAACTTTAAAAGCTCATTCACAACCTTTGAGTGAGATTATCCTATGTTATAAGGCCAATGGATTATCATCAACTCTTATATTAATTGTATCGGGTAAGTGCACCAAGATGGTTCCCAAAAAGGGGGCTTAAGTGGCCACTTTTTTTCTGAAATCAGGAAATACTGACCTTGGACATGAAATTGAGGATAGTTACACTCAAAATTTTGAGATGGAACAAAAACAAGGATTGAAGTGCTCCGAGTCTATTTTCTAAACTACTAATTTATTTTGAAAATGGTTGAGATTAAAGGGTTCAAAAGAGGGACATACACAAATTGGTGCTATTTTTGTCAGAAAACATAACATAGCAACTCTTGTACGACCTGAGCACGGTGAAATTTTTTGTAGTATTTTTAAAACCGCAATAGTCAAAAGTTAGCTAACATTATCTAGTTGATGCACGATTTTTCTAATAATTTTTTAATGAATATTTGATTTTTTACTAATTTTCTAAGTGGGCACTTCCTGAAAAGCATAATTTTGGCCGTGCTCCCCCTAAATTTTTTTGAAGGTAATTGATTTTTTTTTATTATTATTTTTTAAATGTAGAATAGAGTCTAGTTTCTAAAAATGTAATTTATTTGAAATTTTGATGAATGGTTAATTTATAACGAAAAAAAAACCAAACACTTCTTTTTGGAAAAAAGAGACATACAAACAAAAGAAATTATGGATGAAAGGCTTAACATTGTTAAAAAGTGAAAAAAATTACATCGTTGGATAGCTAAGAGAGAACCTAACATTACCCATGTGTTTGTTTTTTGTCGATATTGAACCAGATGCAATCCTAATGGTGAGCACCAACCCGATTATGTGAAAAAATTGTAGAATTTGCAAAAACACGTCTCTGGTCATTGGGAATGCCCTCCAAGCCTCTGGGTTGGTATTCCAAGGCAACTACCAATGCTAAGGCTTGGGTATTCCCAAAGAAAAATATAACGCGCTCGCGTTATAACGCGAGTGCGTTATTTCCTAGTTTTGATCTCATTATGTTTCATCAATATGCGTCCTTTTGCCTCTTGCATGTTGCTATAGCATTCTGTTTGTTATGCAAAAACCAAAGAAAATCCTCCTGTCCCAATGTGTTTCGCTGTGACCTCATGGAGTCGGGGAAACATCATGTAGATAATGCTTCATTATACCGAGAGTCACCCCAAACGCCATCTCCCAGTCGCTGAGACATAAGAAATTTTCTTACCGAAACGTGCTTCCTTGCTTCATCTGTTTCGCTATAACCTTGAGATATCGGAGAGACATCTCACAGATTAGACTTTGCTTTACCAAAAATATTCATTCATCATGAGTCACTGTGACAAATTGGTTCTCTCGCCGATGTATTATTTTATCTTATGTGGGTCGCCGTAACATACCGACATTGGGGAGACCTCATACAGAGTGCACTTTGTTTTACCGAAAGACTTTATCCATCTTGTGTGTCGTTGAGACAATCCAATTTTCATCCCGACAAAGTCCTCATTGTGTTATCGGTGAGACCGAAGGTCACTCGCCGAGACATTACTTCGAAAGCCTCAACTCTTACCGATATGCATCCTCCCGCCACCGGTCGGTGTGACAATGTATATTCGCTATGACCTCACACCGAAAGCAATATGTTTGGCCGAAGAAACCATCCATGTGTTGTTCAGTAAGACTCTCCTTGAGAACATGCTGACGAAAACCCCGTGTCGACAAGACATAACAACCTCACCTAGATCACATTACGATATCGCCAAGCTCTCGCCGATGAACCTCCACATGCATTAGTCAGGGAGACAATTAAAAATTAATGAGACACTATCTCGACGACCAAACTCATGCCGATAGGTTCCTCCTCGGTCGCCGAAACCACGTGAAAGTCATGCTGATTGAAACCTACAGGTGAATGTCGATCGCTGTAACAATGAACAAGTCTTGCCGATCACCTGCTACAAACATATGTTAACACACAGGCAACATGGGTCGAGGAGACCTAGACAGACCTATGCCGATATGGACCACAACATGAAAAATGCATGACTTGATGGATTCTATGGGGTCACATGACCAAAATATGGGTAAAAATATCATAAAATGAGGAAAATGTGCCTAAGGTAGGACTCAAATGGAGACTCAGGG